>PVKM010002395.1:0-65405 GCA_004027735.1 Carollia perspicillata | reverse complement strand
GTGACTCCCATCCCTTTCATTGTATTTGATGCTGTAGACTAGACTTTCTTTGTTTTCCTAAATATTTACCTCACTAGTTCTGAAAGTTTATAAAACAAAGATGAATGTGGTAGCCTGTTCATTGTGAACCCAAAGTATAAACTATAATCCTTAAATAAATGTTATATAACTTTATATGAGATGACAACAATGCTTTATCAGAGAAGACTGATTTGCAGTTTTGATACTGAAATGAAAGAAAAGAGGTAGTAATTTATGGGCAAACAGGTCTTGAGTATGTAGCTTGAATAATTTTTCAGTTTAACAAAATGCTTTGTGTAAACAGTTACACCTAAAATTAATATATGCATTTAGTTTTACATTTTTAATCCATTATTTCATTTTCAACTTGAACAATAAACATGGAACTCTCTAGCAGAGAGGATGCTGAAACATTGCAAAACATAAGTCCTTTGGGACATGAACTTTCACTCAACCTTTCATTATGATGATGCTAATCTACTTTTATTCACATCATATACTTTGCATTATGAAGTGGTAATTTAGCAGTCACAGTATTTTTGTTTTTATGGATGATAAAGAGAAAGCCATACCAGTGCCAGATTTTGGGCTGAATAACTTGGATAGACTTTGTAGCTGATGAGTCCCACATGAAAAGAAGCTGTTTTAGCAGCATTCATTATGCACATCATCGGCTTTGCACAGCTAACATCAGAACGATGTACAGATCGACATGCACATTAGATTCTGCTATGTCCCTGGTTATGAAGCAGGAAACCAAATTCTGGTTCCAGCTCTTTAAGTCAATAATTATTGGACCTTCTAGAAGCTGCTTAAAATCCCTGAGCTTTGGAATTTTCATATGCAATAATAGGATGATAGTACCAGCCTGCCTGTTTCACAGAATGGATGAGGGGCTTAAATATTTTAATAGACATGGAAAACACTTGCTTTTGTTCTTTCTATCCTTACTTCCTCCGTACAGCATTCGGGTAATATTTATTCTCTTCTTTGTGTTTTCTCTCACCTCTGTTCTTGTATTTGTAGATATTTTTGCATGGTAACAACCTGAATAGTCTACACCAACTAATTCATCCTGAGATCCTGCCTTCTGAGTTTGGGGGAATGCTGCCCCCTTATGACATGGGAACATGGGCAAGAACACTGCTAGACCACGAGTACGACGATGACAGTGAATACAATGTGGACTCCTTCAGCATGCCTGTGACAGAGGTAGAAAAGGAACTCTCCCCCAAGTCCATGAAGAGGTATGCTCGAGGTAGCTGAGAAATGGGCTGGGGCCAGGGTAGAGGCCCCCAACTCTAATTCCAGGTTTTATATTTTTTGAAGGAGATATTTGGTGATATTTTAAAGCATTTCATGCTCCCATGATTGGATGTCTAGGAATTTTGAGTCAAATAAAGTCATTTGAGGTAATCTCAAGTCGGTGTTATTGCAAAGACACAGACAATCTGACAGCCCTAGAAGTCACTAAATTCAGTGATACTTCAAACTGCACTTTAGGGTTCTGGTAGAGTTTCCCAGGCCAGGCAGGTGGGGCGGGGACAGCGCCCATCTGCACAATGAAAATGGCCCTCCTATCTAAGCAATTCGTTAGACTTCTATTTAAGATTTCATTTGAAGAAAGGGACCTGTAGCTAACACTCATGCACACAAATTCTTCAAACACCAATATGCGAAGCTTGCATTCTCTTTGCAGTATTTCTGCCAAGTTTTTGTTGAAAGATCTAGTCATTCTCAGGGAAAAAACACTCTATTTCCCTACAACTTTAATCTTGATAAAGTTCACTGTTGAGTCAGACTCTCTGCTTTGACTCTCACAGTATTTTTCTGCCTGCTTTCTTTCAGGTAGTGCATAATTTGTTGAATGTGTGCTTTGTAATAGGCTCTTTCCTAGGTATTTGGGATCTAATATGGATAAAATGTACATCCAGCCATTGTCTAGTAATGGCGGAGCGTGGAAGAGTTGCCAGACATGCACAAACGCATAATTGCCGCTGAGCTTGCATTCTGCAGCAAACTATAAGACATCTAATTCCCAGGTTTCCTCAGGCCACACTGGCCCAGGGTTCATGTGGATAATGTAACAAATATTATTGGTTCATTTTTCACCACAGAAATAAAGGAATCACAGCTCCTGTGAGTCTCTTCTCACCCAGCTCAGGAAGGACCAAGCACATCTTACATGTCATCTCAAGTGCTGTCATGCTTCCTTCTCTGATGAAAGCCTTACAGTCCTTTGTCATTGCTGTGGCTCATATGTGGCACCCTGGATCTTTGAGTTGGCTTTTTTTTTTTTGCTACAGTTCGTATGTGTGTGATGTCTTCCTTTCCCCAGACTGCACCAGCACTCCTTGGAGAGAATGAAAAGGCTGATGACATCTCCAGCTTTAATTTCTCCACTGGCCACCAAGCTCATGTTTAAGCCCAGTTCAGCATTCTCAACTCCTTTCTTAAAATAGGACTTCATAATTTGAATTCTGCTCTCTAACCAAAGGGATTCATGGATGGACCCTCGAAGAGGTCTATTAAGTGCTAAAGGTTGTCTTCAAAGCTGTGTATGGAGAGGTGTGGGAAAAAAGCATACATTTTTCTAGAGAAAAGGCATATATTTCATTACATTTTCAAAAAATATTTTCTAAAAATAAAAATATTTAAAATACATTGACTCAGAATAGTTTTCTTCTTATAAAAACAATAATCCTAATGTTAGTGTTGCAATCTATCGTTTGCTTTTTACAAATTAGGCCTCACTAGTTCCTTTTTTGTTTAAATTTATTTGTTTAACCCTCAGAGCAACCTTGTGAAACAGACACGGTATCTCCAAAGTTCCATAGTCTATATGTAGTGAAATGGGGTTCTCACCCATGAGGTGTGTCTTCTGTGTTGTTGACATACACTCCATCTACCCTTCTTTGATAACAAGACAGAGAGAGCCCTCACTCTACAACTAAGCTACATAAAGATTCAAAGACAGCTGTCGTAAGTGTTCCCTTGTCTTTTCCTTGGCCAGTTAACGATGCTCATTTTCTTAAGACACTCCTCCTGTGACGTATTAACTAACATGATCCCCTCCTCTGAGCACATCCTCTATGCCCTTGGCTATGCCGCCACCACCCACACTCTGCTTACCTTCTCTAACTCCCAAACTGCCTACCTGCTGCCTCTGCCTCCACCCCTACACTGCTCCTCTACCTTCATTAACTATCCACATGGCAACAGATTATTTTAATTCTCTGCTTTCTGTTTTTTAATGACTGCTGATTATCCACGTAAAATCAACTCCATATCATGGCTTACAGTGTGATGTGTGATCTGATCCTGCTTGCCTCTCTTTTCTAAATTTACTTATCTTTTCTGTCTTTCTCTGTCTTTCAGACCCAACATCCTTGTTTATCCTCTTTTAGCTTCTCCAGCTTGTTCCTGCCTAAGCGTCTTTATACTCCTCATGTCTGGTTGGAGTGCTCTTTTCCCACATTGTGCAGTGGCTGGTCCAGTCAAAGGTCATCTCTTAAAGAGGTTCTTTTGATTTTTCTCCATCACCAGGTCTTATTCAGTTCTATTTCCTCCTCATTCTAGTCATTTCTTATCAATCACTTCCTTTATTTTCTTCATAGCACTTACCAGTCTGTGAAATGACTTATGTTATTTAATTTTGTATGCACCCCCAATGTAAGCTTCATGGAGACTTCAGTGGCGTTGTCTGTCCTGTTCTTTTCTGAATCCCCAGTACCTGGAGTAAGCCCTGACACGCAGAGGGTACTCGCTAGGTACTAGTTGAAAAATGACAGAGGCCTCCGCTGTCTGTCATTGGCCCCTTTTAAGTGTTGTATTTAGAATTGAATCGGTAACATCTGACACCGTTACTACTTGCACTGAGGTTCTAGAATTCTGGCGTTGCAGTGTAGACTTCATTGTCTTCCTTTTGTTTCAGTCATTGTTGTCCTGTGGCTATCGTTCAGGAAGCCAAAGCACATTGCTAACTCATAGTGCACTGCCTAAAACTAGTAAGTCTCTTTCCTTTTAGATCCATATTGTCCCAATTCTCTGTTACTAGGTTTCACTTTTTCCTCCAAGCACATTACTTGTAATCAATTAACATCATGTTGTTAGATTTGGCTCGGTCTATCCACCTTTTGAAGTCTTTATGGATCCAGAATTGTTTCTCCAATTAATTAGGCCATTTTGTTTCCTGCAGACTGGGCTCACAGCACATCGACCTCCCCAGCTCTGAGTTTCCTGCTTCTGACATGGGTTGATTATTATTTCCGACATCCTTTGCTTGGTGCTGGCTTTGTATCATATAAGATTTTGTTGTTCTATTTGAAAGCATGTGAAAGAATGAGATTAAGAAATGTGTTTTACTTGAGTCTTATCTTCTCCACATGAGGGAATGACGGTTCCCCCGTGAAGGATGAGAGAAAGCTGTTCCTAGGTTCTCCCTTGCTCTCTTCTCCTCTGTCTTCTTTTTGAGTTTTGTCATATTTAAGTTGAGAGGGAAGAAATCATTCCTTCACCAAACAGTTGTAGATAAATCCTTGGGGTGAATTTAGCTAGATGTATAAGAAGACTTGATCCCCCTGTGTAAATTTGTGGAGGGATAGCATATAAAGAGATATGAAGAGATAAAAGAAGAGATATGAAGTTCACCAGTTGTGGCTGCCTTAAACTGGGCAAGTGTCTTTCTCCTTATATCTCTAGTACCTAGGTTAGTCCCTGGCACATAACACTTGCAATGAGTAGTGATACTAATATGGCTATGCTGATATGACCTTCAGTTTTATTGAGTAATATCTAACATCTATTGTTACTACATGCAAAAACTTATCTAATGTTTTTATGTATTGAATCCTTTGCTTTTCTAAACAACTAGTAAGGTAATAGTGTCCCCATCTTATTTATGAGGAGACCCAGTACAGAGAAGGTAAGTAACTTCCACATGTCACATGGCTACAAAGTGGTGATGCTGATATTGGAACACGGGCGATACTATTCCGTGCCATTTCCTTAACTGTTACCATTTGCTAGCTGCCAGAATTTGTGCTGGGGTTTATGCGTGCATTATTGCATTCGATCCTCAATACATCTATATGATGTAACTCTTATGGTCTCCATTTTACAGATAAGGGAACAAAATCTTAGCAACTTTAAGTAGCCTTCCCTTAGTCACAGAGACAGTAAATGGCAGAACTGGAATTGAGATCCACTTCTGTCCAAAATCTAGCCTTTTAAACACTAAGGTTAGTACAGTATTGGAGAGGCATGAAAAAATGAATAGATGATACCTAGATAACTAAATTTAAATTATGTGTTTTAATTAAAGAAGTTATTTATTCTAAAGACAGTAGAGGCAAATACATACACATTCACCTTTAGTCAATCTCCTTTCTGATAGAGGCATCTAATACCTATCATTGAGATCATATGGTAAAGATGAACTAGGAAATAAAATCACCATTTTAGTATTCTCATCTTCCTTTCATTCTCTCTTCAGAGAGGAATTTAAGTTTATTTAAAAGAAGGACTGGATTTGTCAGTTCATTTTGTAATTATTTTTACTTTGATAATTAGTTCCATGGCTTTTCTTTTTCATTAGCATGTGCAGTTGTAGTTTAGCTTAAAGTCTTTCTGTTTGAAAGTTAATGAGGTCTGCTAAGAGGCAGAGCATTAGCCAATTGGCTGGAATGCAGCAGCAGGGGAAAAATTCATTACCATGGAGAATTTTAAAAGGGCAGCTGCTTCCTTAATGCTATAGCTATTATGGTGGCAGCTTCCTGCCACAAAAGTAGCATGTCTCATTAACTTTCATCCTTTCCTGTTTTATGTTGTTTCCTAACATATAATTCCCACCTGCTATCAAAGGCATGTGTAAGGGGTTTTCAGATTATTTGCTTTCCTAATCATAAAGCGTAACTGCCTAACCAAGAGGGGATTTAACTTCAATTTTATTTTTAAAATTTTAAAATTACAGTTGACATTCAATATTATATGATTTGCAGGCGATTAGACATTTATGTAACTTACAAAGTGATCCCCCCATAAGTCTTGCCCCTACTTGACACTGTAAAAATATATACACACACCTATATTTATACACATAGTTACTACAATCTTATTAACTATATTCTCAATGTCATATTTATATCCTTGTTGCTATTATGTACCAACCAATTTGTATTTCCTATTCCCTTTTTCATCTTTTTCACCCAGTCCCCCAGGGTTTTAACTTTTTTAAAATCTTAAAACATTTCAAAAATTTCAAGAGTAAGATTAATTTTATTCTAATGTTCCAGTGGGAAAGTGAACAAAACTCACATTCAAATTTTAACTATTTTCCTAACATAATCATTAAAAAAATGATGTTTAAACAAATGCACATTTATGTTAATTTGTGTCATAGTGCCCTTTAAGACAGGAGTAAAAGCTCCTACCATTTCTATTTTGTGTCTCATAATAATAATTTCACTGCAATAATCTTCCATTTGGAATACAGCTGTCCTATACTACCAATTATCATTTTCAAAGAAAAGACCCTTGCTCCTTTGTGAATAGGAAAACTTAAGCCCATTATTGTGTATTTAGAATCTTTTGCCGTTGAGTATTCCATTTAGAGGCCAGAGGGTATCGTTTCCTCTAATGCAAATTGATGCTCAGTGTCCTCAGTTCATAAATCCCTTGATGTAAAGGAAGATAATGTGCATCAGTGAGAGAAGTAATAATGGAGAAAAGGCAGAGAAGAGAATGTGATTATTGGGTAATAACTCACTGACAGTGCCTCTATCGTTTCCAGATCCCAATCAGTAGTGGATCCTACAGTCCTAAAACGCATGGATAAAAATGAGGAAGAAAACATGCAACCTTTGCTCTCTCTGGACTGATAACTTCTCTACACTTGCCATGGATTGGAAAAGAAAGGTACTTGTTTTCAGCAACAGAGACAGCACTGTGGAGGAATTACCAGCTGGAAATTTATTTATTCTTGTTAATGTAGCATAATACATAATAAGGCATCAGGCTTTTCCATTTGCCTGAACCATGGGGGCCCTGGTCTGGATTAAAATGTCAATAATTTATTCTGTAAGTGCCAAGTTCTTTGTAAATATAATGTAATCTTTATGTCAAGTTTGTAAATTTTGGTAATACCTAAAAATGGAAAAATTTGGCTCATGAGTCCATGCCAGTGATGTGAACTGTAACGACAACAAGAAAAAAGACACGTGAATAATCAAAGCTAATTAAATGTAGCCCTGTTTCCTATGAAGCCATATTTCAGCTCTCATAGTGATTGTTTCATTGTTTTTCTCTGAAACTCTGTCATATTCAAATGTACTTTTAATGGGCACAGGGAACTATATGATTATAGGGAATTATTATGATAAATGTATTTCCTATCTAGTGGTTGGCATTTCACAGAAAATGTATTCTAGTGACTCTCACTGGCCTTGTATTTTGGAGACAAAGAATGGCAATTGATCTGGTACACTGAACACTTGAACTCTTCAATGTTATTTAATCCCTGGTTTCTTTGAAAAAGATATGTTTTCTCAATTAAGGTGTGCAATTTTGAAAGAGAGTGGATTCTTTTTAAACTGCTGTCTTCACAACGTATCCTTTATTCAAGATCCCACTGAACCCCTGCCTGATGTACTTAAAGAACATTTCTTCCTCAAAAATCTTAGACCAAGAGAAAGAGAACTCATACATAATAGTGTTTTGACAGCTAATTTTGAACATAAAAGTTGCTACATACAGATAAGGGGCTAATTTCTAATTTTATTATACACTGGTTTATAAAACACCTATATTCACACAAACATATATTTTTGCTGAGCTGTAATAAATCCTTGATGTGACAGGCTTATAAGATAAAACACACATATTCAATGGTCTTAGAGGTGATATAGATTATCACGTGAGATACTAACTTTGGAAAACCACTTTCTTTAAAGTTAATGAAAATGAGGTATAGTGAAACACATTTTTAGTGAACCTATCAAAGGGAATTCCAATTTGTAATGCAATCTTGAATCCATGCCATTTTAGCAAAATGTATTTTTCAAGACAACAGGTGTCTACATAGTGTAGGCAGTATCAGGTGATTGAGAGTAATCACCTGATTGAAAGGTTTTCTCACATTTAAGTAAATTATCCCAGTGATCCTATAAGTACAGGTTTTCTTTTCAGAAAAGATTGAAAGAACATATGGCATCCAGGGGATACAATGAAAGCATCTGAGGGCATCTGAAATAGCATAATATAGTTTAAATATACACTGTAATCCTTATGTCATTGAAAGTTTCTGTTTCATAAAAATTCTGCCATCTTAGCACATTTTAAATAGCTTACTTTAAATTTCAAATTCTAGTGTGAAAAAAATGAAGAGTTTCACCACCTTTTCAGATTGGTAATTTTTGATATTGAGAATTTACTGTTAAAATATTCTTTTGAAAGAAAAGTGTCTGAAGAAACTCTTGGAAACCACCAAAAATAAAGACGTTTAGCAACCTTTCCATACTTTTTAGCTAAAAGCTTACACATTTTTCAGTTGTAATTCTATAGTGAAAAATCTTAAATTCAAGACCAGTACAGCCTATAGTATCACCAATGAACTATTTAATATTTGTAAAATATATAAATATACATAAATAATGTGTATGAAAGATCCCTTAAAAATGCCAATGTCCAGTCAAGTATGGAAGATCAATGACTCTCAGGTACTCTGTTCTACTCGTAAATATCATAGAGGCGGGAATGAATTTAGCATACAAAGCTACAGCAACTCTTATCTGTGTAAGAAACCTGACCATTGCATGTTTTGCCAGCCTGACACACATTTCCCAGGGCTGGGCTTTATATACTATATAAGCAAGTGTTAGGCAATATGATGCATTGGAATGAAGTACAAACAAACAAAGTGCAGAAGGCAGTGACTCTTCATTCTCGTTGATTTCTCTTTTCATTTATTGGCAATTTTCAGAATTCTACGTTTCAAAAATGCCAGCTAGCATAGCCAGCTTCTTTCCCCTGTCATTAGACTGGTGTTCTATAAAAATAATTAGGAAGACGTATTTCTTATATCTCTCCCAATGTGGTTACAAAGTATCATACACACTGTCTCCCTGCCCCACACCTGGAAACTGCACAGGGATGGTTCCTCATCTGCTCTTCTTCAGATGAGCAGTCCAGAATTGGCGGGATTGTGTAAAATATTTTAAAATGAGTGCACAAAATTAAAACCATGATGCCTGTTGAAATAGCTGTGTCTAGTTCAGCTTGTGAGAAAACTCATTTTCTAGGAATGTGTTTGAAGCTGCATAGTCAAGAGATACTTGGTCAAGTTCATAAAATTTCCCCTCAGCCTCAGCTAACTGGTACCATTTAGGAGCTACTTTTCCCCTTACGACTTTTTGTCCTGTAGCCATGTCTGTTGTTATAAAACTTAACAAACAAGCACCCCTAGCTTTCTGCTTAACTGTGATAGTACATGCCCACTCACACACACCGACACACAAACACTCAACTATTTGCCCTAATGAATTTGCCTGTCAGTTTTGAGAACTATGCTTTTTGTTTTTTAGGTATCTTCTTACTGAAAATATGTAGACATCAAAGATTTATCACATTTGATTTGGAATAGGCCAGTAGTACATTTACTTCTCTTACCCTATTTGCTCTACCTTCTATTCTTGTATCTTTTCTTTCTTCCAATGTTTCAGGGGCAGCTGCTTCCAAAGCTGTTTTAACAATAAATAACTTTTATGTTGTCAGTGATAGTTGCACACATTTTTGACTGATATTTTAAATGGAAGACATTATCATGAAAATATACTGTAAGAAATATGGAGAAGTGCCTCTTTAAAAATGGGATAAAGCAGTGATACTAGAACATGGATTCTATTTGTACTCTCTTCCAAAAAGTAACTACATTTGTATGGTACAGATGAGATATAGCTATCATTTGAAGAAGGCTATTTGAGGCCTTGCTGTGAGGCCTGTACAGTGTAAGTCTTTATTGTGTAAGTCCAATACAGTAACCTGAATGCACTATTGACAAGCCTGGCACGACGCTAAAACAATATGCAGGTATTAAATAGAGTTTTGCAAGCAAGTTTTTGAAGTGGGCATGCATTATTTCTTCTCTTTCTATAATAGTTTGCATAAGTGTAGGCAAAAACATTTCTTAAGTCTCTTCATATAAAATGTCTGTTTACTTTATAGTACTGAAAATTCATGTATTGGCAAGCAGAAAAGCCAAACAGCTAGGGTCCCTTTAATTTTGCAAACTAGGTCACATTGTTAAATTAAACATTTGAAGTATCTGTAATGTTCCTGAGGGACAGGAATGTCTCTCATGCATCAAGAAAATGGAGAGTTGTTTTAGGCTTTGGAGAACGTATTTATTATTCTTCACAAAAGGAAAACCCTTAGACCCATGACAGTGAGACTTCAGGGACAGACTTCCTTTTCTTCCAGAAACAACCTAAAGGGTTATGGACATATTTATGGTCCTTTAGAAAAGTTATATCAGGAAAGCCTGCTGAGAGGTTATGCACTCTTCTGTTGTTTTATCTAAATGTCTAATTGGTCTGGTTAGTTAATAATTTATCTCTTTTGCTTCTTACTTTGTAGTAATATAATTACTTGAAAAATTGCCATGAGCCATGAGGATGTTTCAGAATGATTGTCACACACAGAATAAAATGAGCAGAGCTCTGGCATGGTATTTGAACTTTAGGATATGGTATTTACATTTTTATGTCAATAACTTAGTAGGTATATGTTTCATTTAATATGTGCCAAATAGATATATAACCTAAAAGATGATGGTGCATTTTAAATTTATGAGGCCATTAGATCATGTAAGAATCAGCATGTAATATAAAATATATTACAAAATATATTAGACAAGTGGCTAAATATTCAGGGTGTATAATTATCTTCAGCAGTGAAAGTATTTGTTTTTTGTTTTAGATGATTTCCAATATGCTATTGAAGTATTCAGCATTACTTCTATTTGAAATAAGGCAAATAAGTAAAATTATGAAAGGATGCTTGGCCTTGAAACATTATTATATCATGATCTTAATGGCTTAGAGCAGATAATTTTTTTCACAAAATCAAGTTTTTATTTTGTAAACATCCATAGGTTAATGCCACATGTCGAGATAATACTGTGAAGTCTCTTCTGTGTTGAGTATAGGAATTCATTCTCCTGAATTGCAGGAAAAATATATAAAATAATAATTCTATGGATTTAAATACCCAAGTTGTGCTGGAGGAGTAAAAATGATACTGTTGAAATTTAAAAACATTAGGAACCAAATAAGTATAGGACTTAAATATAATAAATGCACCTTTATAGTACACAGTGGACATTGTTTCAGTTTAGAAGGTATTTGGTCAGCATTTGGCTTAGGTTCAGTGTAAATATTTTTGTCCTTAATTATATTAATGCATTTATTATTCTGTCATAATTATTTCGTGTGGTAAATGAGAGGGACATAAATGAACGGTGCAATAAATTCTAACAAAACTTTTAAAAGTGAATTGATCCTCAACTCTTTTGAAAAATTACAGTGAAGTATATATAATGGGCTTATAAATAACAGAGGTGCAAAGCATTGTCTTTGTTGCTAATCTAGTTTTCATATTTGTTGAAAGATGAATAAAACTCCAAAGACCAAGTAATTTTTGTTTTCAAAACTTCCAGAAAAAGTAAGATGTTTAAGAGGTTATTATGCAAGTCCTTGTTTAAATACAGTACTATTTGGCTCAAATACCTTGATCTTTTCAGGAATATATTTGTTTCAATAGAGTATCATAAATGGTATAATATAATTTTTGAATAAATACATATTTCTGCTTTAAAGGAACATTTATTTTGCATATGGCAAATGTTCAGTTTGGTAGTACTGGATCTGTTGCGTCTGTGAAATGGATTTCTAAGATGTCATCTAAAATAAACAGCAACAACTTTATTATGAGAGAAATTGTAGTTAGCTATTAGGTGAGGGTACACAAAATTTTCTGATATTTGAGTGTTTGGGGCTTAAAGGGAAAAACAGTTCTTTTTATCAAGATGATATTTTCAGTATTCTAAACTTTTATACAAGCTTTCAAAGCTAGTTTGAATAAAGAGGTAAATTAACTTTTAAGTTGCATATACCAATGAGAATGATCAGTAAATAAAATAACATAATTTATTGGATTAGACAAGTGGCAAAATGCTGAAATTTGTGTTATAAAAAAAGTGTTGTTTTAATAAATCTTATTAAAATAATCCCAGTTCAAAATATTAAGTAAAATAAAAATTTTCAGCCTGACTTGAAAAAAATACCCACTCAATAAATATGCATTATACCTTCTGTGAGTTTTTCTCATTTATCTTACCTGTGGATGAAAAGACAATCAATGAAGAAAAAAGTCACTTACGTAGAACCCTCTACAACAGATTTTACTTTCTTCAGCTCAAACACAGATGATTTTTCCATACAACTTTTGAGGTTATCAAGAATCGGTATTGCCACCTCTTCCTAAAGCCGTGTCAGGAGAGCCCAAGTTTCTAGCAGTGACTACAGCAGCATCCTGAGAGGGAATAAACACAGGGGAACCAACAAGTGCATGAAAAGCCAGAGGTGTGGTCTTTCCTTCTTGTCACTAAAAAGGGAATTATAGTGTAAATGCCGAAGACTATTTTTAAATGCCATGGGTTTCTGATATCAAGAGTTGACTACTTGGCCAATGAAAAGAGGCCATGAGGATGTGACAGTCTGTCTCCACACAGCAACGACATCATCAAAAACTCATATCAGAGCATCACTTCTCTAAAAATAAAAATAAGCAAGCTCTCTTTTCCTTTTTCAAAATAACTGGAATCATAGAAGTGTCAGAAATCATAAACACTTTGTTGCCTTTTAAGAAAGAAGTGCTACATTATATACATACAAACAATTGACTCTGTTGCATAGAACTGAAATATTTGCATGCTGATTTATAAATTCTTACCTAAAAATTTAAAAATATATAATGATATGGTTATTAAATATTCTTTGTATCATGGATTCATAGAGAAGACTGGCAATATCCTGGCATTTGAATTCATATATCTAAACATTTTTATTTTGATGTCTACTGGACATTTCACATTTAACATCTACAAAACCAAACTTCTCTTCCTTCACCCTGGACTGGCTTCCCCTTTAGACTTCCCATCTCACTGTCAACTCTAATCTCCAAATTTCTAGGACTTAAAACTTTGAAGTCATCTTCTCTTTCTCTTCAAACTTTGACTCAGTCACATCCAATCAGCTAGCAGATATTGTTGGCTTTCCTTCAATATAAATCCACACTGACCATTTTGCAAATCATCTGTTGGACCAAGAGTTCAATTTTATCTCCACCTGCAATATTTTAACAATCTGAAAACTAGCCTCCTTGCTTTGGCCCTTGGCCCCTAAAGTCAGGTTACAACACATAATTAAGCGTGAGCTCACTCGGATCATTTCACTCTTCTCAAAAATCTGCTACAAGAGGACCAACCCAGTCCTCACAATGGAGGATGAGGAGGGCCAGGGTGAAGTTAGTAAGCACCAGTACAGCAGAAGAGTGTATTTTCCGATTGGGTTGGCACTTCTGTCTGTACAGTGCAAAATTAATTATTAAATACTTTAATTTCTTGTTTCTAAAGCCCTACACAATATATCCTCTCACCTCTGACCTTGACTCTTCTTGGATCATCTCTTAAGAACATTTTCTCTTGCCAAACTCATCCTTGTTCTACCCAGAGCTTGCCAAGCATCCCTCCACAACAGAACTTTTGGACTTTTTCTCTTTCTGCCTCTTTCCCCCAGACATCCTCATGAAAAATTTCTCATCTCCTTCAGATCTTTGCTCAAATGTCAACTTCTTAGAACTCTCTAGAGTTTCCTATTTAAAATACATGGCCATATAGTTTTTTATATTTCTTTTTTCCACTTAATTTTTTTCATAGCTTTTATCCCCTCCTAATATACCACATGGCATATTTATTTTGTTTATTTAAATTTTTTTCTTAATAGAATGTGAACTCCACACAGGCTGTTTGTCTGTTTACTATTGCATTATCAGTTTATCGGTGCTTTGAATAGTGTCTGAAATTTAGTAGCACACCCAAAAAGACTGCATGAAAATCTTAATTTAGTTCAGCAAATTATATAGTAGCCAGTAGTATGCATTTAAGGAGAGAACTTTTTCTTAATAAGAAACATCTTTTGTTATTTATCTTCAAAGGGAGAATTTTTCTCTCTCTGATAATGATGATAGAATCATGACCAAGAATTGTATTACCCCCTCCCCAATTCTGTTCTCTTCCCCCAAACCTAAGTTTTTCATCAATGTTTGAGTTTTATCTGTGGAAGCTACTGTAAGATTATTAGGTAATATACCATATGCATGGCTTATACTTACTCTTGGAGGGACTGCAAGATACCTCAGGTGAAAAGTTCGTTTGAGCTCAAAACTATACATTGTTTTTCTTTGATTATCATAGTTAATTCCATGCTAAAAAATTGCAGGAAGTTGAAAGATCATTATTTTTCCAATATTGGAGGTCAGACTAAGAGAAAATGCCTATGCACTTTTACTAGAAAGGAAAAGGAAGAGGGGGAGGAAAAATAAGGACAGATGTTTGAAAATGTTTTCAAAAGACAGCCAAACTAGTCTTTCATTGGCTTTGGGATGGGTACTATGCAGCATGATGGTAATCAATATAGATTATGTTTCATGTTAATTACATATTTGGCAATCAGGGTTAATGTGTAATTTGGAAGACCTTTTATTGAGAAGAGACTACATGGTTCTTGTTATAAAAGAGGTAGAATTTTTTTGTGTCTCTTACTATGTGAGTCTTGACGGTCTGTACATGGAAGCCATTTGCCACTGCCATGCTCTTTCGCCAATCCTCAAGAATGAGTTTAGCATCACTTCCAAAATAAAAGATTTGAGCTCAAGCATACATATGTAATACATGCTATCGTCTACTGAATTTTGTTTTTTTCATAAGATTTTTTGTGATTGAATTCTAGGAATGTGTTCTTTGGTAAATTTTATCAATTCTCTCAACTTTTTAATAGATTTTGAAATTTTATAGGTCACTATTATATTCTTGAAACCACAGTATTAAATGCTTCATTTCATGTCTAGATTACTTTACGTTCTTTTTGATTTCTGAGGATGAATGGAGTTTTGTTAAATAAAATGTCACCAAATGAAATTTCAAACTTAGAAATGTGAATGTGCATATATGCCCTTTCAGTTTTTTTAATATAAATTCCTATAAGTTTTGAAAACATACCATATCAAATAGCTATGAATAAATTTGTCATTTAAATATGGAGGCAAATGAAATTGGAGTTAGTTTTGGAAGTATAAAATGCTTTTAAATGAACTTTAAATGTGTGGCTACATTGCAATGTTATTTGGAAGTTACTGTTGATTTAATCACATATATTTGCTAAAATTGGTATAAGTTCAAATCACTAGAAAATCACTTTTTCAATTGTAGAGTGATAGAATGGAGATGCAAGCCAGAGTCAGTTATAAAGTTCTACCCCTGAAGCAGTAGAGTGGATTCGATGATGATTTCAGTTTATTTCATTTTTAACATTAACAAATATGTATTGAGCACTTTGCACCACAAACTGTTCTAGGTTCCAGGGAGCTAACAGTAAACAAACAATGGCCCTGGCCTTCTGAAAGTCACATTCTGGTGGAGAAGGCATACGAAAAGCAGATGAAGTTATATAGTGTCATTGGCATTTTAAGTTTAATTTTCGTGGCCGATGGCACTGTTTCTTTATCTATGCAATGGGGAAGCAGCAGTATGAGCTAGAATTTCATGATCTATTTTTTTCTTTTATTAGGAAAACGCAGCATAGTCTCCTCACATCAATGATGTTTTGGGGATGGCTGTTAGGGTTCTTTGGTTCCTTCCTTTCTTCTCAGTGTGGGCATTGGTTGTCAGGCTCGCAGGTGCTCGGGGAAAATGAATCTCACAATGTGTCTTCCAGGCTCATCCAGAGCTGCCAGGTCCTGCCCAGTTTTGTCCCTTTCAAGATAAATTCTATACTGCTTTAATTCATTATAAATGAAAAGTAAACATTGATTTTCATCAGAAAAGAAAAAAAAACAAAGATTAACACATTTTAAGAAAGAGCACAATAAAGGGAGTTCCAGTCATAATGATTCCAGAGGTGCTAAGTCAGGTAGTGTTGAAAGATTATTTCTAGCTGGTATATGTAACTTAGTGAAAAGTTTTGCTTTTTAGAAAGTGGTTATATATAAAAAACCTTGAAAAGGTTTCATGGGCTATCATGGGAAAAATCTCAATATATGTGTAGAGTAGAGGATACCATAAATATTAGTTATAACTCCATTAGGAGAAGCCATTAGTTAACAAATATCCTTTTATAAAATAAAGAAAAAAGCAGCAAATAATTTCTATCTAAAGGAAACATACAGTTTTCCTGTTTCTATTCATACAGAAAATCACTGAAGGAGAGTGCCTGGGTTAGGGGACACTGGGTGTCATGTTAATTAATGAACAGAAAAATAGAGTCTCATTTCACATACTGATTTTCACAAAGGAGTATTTCAGGCCACCAATAATCGATTCATTACATTTATGAAGAAAAAACAGGTACTCTTGTTTCTGGATGTGGTATGGACACCCTTCAGGTTGCTTATTTTTTGTGTGTTACTTATTTATGAAGTCTTGTAACTTTGTTTCCCTCATTATTACATAGTGAAGATTTTAGCTAGTCTCTAGGAAGAAATAGTGATTTTTATACAACAGAAGGTGTTTGACAGCATTTTAAGGAACAAAGGATTTTAAGCTTTATTTTGCCACATGATCTGTTGTCATTTGATGGGCATTATAAAGATGTTTTAACAAAATTTTCTCAGGAATAGTATAACAAACTGTAAATATACATTTAAGACTTTAAAAACCTAAATATGGAAACATACATATTTTAACTTGGAATAGTTATGAAGATATTTGGCAATTTAATATAACAAAGATAATTAGTAACACCTAAGTAAAAATGTTTCCTTATCCCTCATGTATGGCCTCCTCACCACAACCAAAAACTACTTCTCTTTTTTATTTCCTTGAGAATAATAAATGCTACTGTTAAAATCTGTTAAAATATACTTTAAAGATTAAATAATACAAATTGCTTATTCCATTAGTATTTAAGTGGAGACCCATGAGGTCTATCTTACTAGAAGTCATACAGGTAATCAAGGGAAGTGCTGGTACTAGAATCAAGGCTTAACCAGTCTGGTGATATTCCTGTTGCTTTGAATACCTTCTCCCTGCACACGACCTCATTTCATTTTCTCCACACCATTTTCGGTGCTTGGAATTCTCCACCAGTATTATATTACGTAAATATCTACTAACGCAAAAGGACAACACTCAGGGACATTCAAATTAGAAGCAGATTGTACATATGCACACTTCTCAGTCTTTCAGCATGTTAGCATGCTGTAGCAATGTAGCAATCAGTAGACAGGGAGCCCAGTCTTGCAGGAAGATGAAATTCTCTTAAGCCTGTCTAAATAAGACAGTGGTTACTAAATGAAGCTGTCATGCGTTTAGACGTATGTGTTCCTTGATTTCAAGAAAATGGGATGGGGTGAAGCTCAATATAACTACTCAACTTAACTTTTGACTATCTTCTCTATGTTTGTCAATGATTTAAAGCAAGTAGGAGGCCAGGATATTGGAGACTTTTGCTATCATAATGGCTGGCAAGCCACTTTGTGGTACATAGAAGAGCTGTGGTACTGTTTGGGAGAGAGTTTCCCCACAAGATCACTCAGGTGTTTCTCCTCATGTATTACCTTATGGTATGCTTTTATCATAGGATTCACTGTAAGAATTTTATGGGCTGGAATCTTTAACAGATTGGATGCTCAAATCTTAAAAAAAATATTGGAGAGAAGTGTGGATTTTAACTGGTTGATAATCTAAGAATGCAACATATTTATTTCAGCTCATTGAAAGAGAGTAAAAAGACTGCTTCGGATTATGCCTGCGGTTATCTCAACATTGCTATTGATGAGTTTAGGAAGGGTGACTTCTTGGCGTTACGTGGCCACTCTCATTTGACCTTTTTAACTGCTTTTTCATGGCCTTTAAAATAATGTCTGAAAACTTTGTATTAGACCCATACTGAGAATATAAATGTTACAGAGTCATTCTGGCTTAAAGTAATGCAAACTATCTTAAAACAATCATATTTATGACACTATTGTATTTTAAATTGATATTAATCTACTTTAAATATTATTTCTGTTTGAGAACATGAATTATGATTAAAAACAGCTATAACACTATTATATTCTAAGTTCATAATAACTTAGGTGATAGATACTACTTTAAATATTATTTCTCTTTTAGAAAATAAATTATGGTTAGAAAAGCATAGTTTCATAGAACATACTATGTATTATAATAAATTTCAAATATATTAAAAATTTTCAAATAAAAATAAGGAAACATTAATGTATTAGTAGAAAGCAGGAAAGAATGCCTTGATAATCTTAGAATAGAGGGCTTTATACCTATGATTCAAATTTTAAAAATAAAAAAATACATTTGACTCGACAACATTCAAAAATTTCTGCATGGAAAAAATTATAAGGCAAGTCAAAAGACAAATGACAAGTTGGTAAAAGGTGAAAGATTTATATGATCTGAAGAGAAACCAGAGTATCACAAGTTGGGAAATTTTTTAATTCATATTATAGACTTAGCTCTTAGAGTCAAGTTCTCTAATACATTAAAAGGTTTCTAGAAATGGATAAGAAAAAGAAAAACCCCGTAGAGAAATGGGCAGCTAGTGTAAACGGGTTGTTCACAGAAAAGAAAATATAGTGTTTCTAAAAATATAAAAGGATTCTATCACACACTCCAAATGAAAAAAGTAGAAATTCAAACTATGGAGTAGATGGATGACACACTCTCTCTCCAGGAGGCGAAGGGGAACTAAGCCCTCCCTCCCACTGCTGCTAGGGCAGATGACAGTTTGGCAGTATCCATCAAACCTACAGGAGGAAGTGGACTTTCGTCTAGCTGCTCCACTTGCAGGAATTTATCCTTCAAATGTACTCACACACATGAGAAATATTTCATAGGATATATTCAAAAATACTTCCAAGGATATTCAAAAAATGATTGCAAGAACAAAGAAATAGAAAAACTGTTAAAAGAATATACGACATCCATAGAAAAGGTACTTTACAGATCTGATCTAATCTACTTAAATAAGCCAGAATACAACGCAAATCTTTAAAAATGAGGGGATACTTTATGTACTGAAAAAAGGGTTTCTGAGATATACTCAGAAAATATTATTTTCAATGTAAAAAAGTGGGTAAGGGAATAAAAATGTATTTTGTTTGTATATTAAGGAAATGCAGAAGAATATAAAGGGAGTAATACATTGGTTGTGAGGAGAGTTGGAAATTGGGTGGATTGAAACAAAGATGTGAGGACATTTTCATTTTTATCTTTCTACATTTTTCATTGTTGAATTTTATGAATGTATCATTTATTAAAAAATCAAATAAAAATCTTAAAATGTTTTTGTTCTAAACCATTTTGATATTGCTGATAGAAAGTTTATAGTATATATGTATTCTGTACATCACACACACACACACAGAGATATAAAAGATTTATAGCCATTATCAATAGCTTTAAATCTTCCCTCAATTTCCTATGTAATGCCCTTGTATTCCTGCTTTCAGGTAATTATCCAAAACATGTTGATTATTCACTTTTTTCTCTATAGTTTTACTATTTATGTGTATATTTCTAAAAATTTTAGCTTTACAAACAGTTCAGATAAGATTGGATTATTTTCTTTTTGAATGTTTGATAGAACACAACTAAAATGATCTGGAATTGGTATTTTCCTGCTGTAAATATTTAAACTCTTAATTCCATATCCTCAATGATTTGAGGACTATTGCAATTTTCAGCTTCTAGTTGTACCAGCTTTGGTTACTGTATCTCTTTTTCTAAGAATTTAACCATTTTCTACAAAGTTTTCAAATTTATTTGCCTACATTTCATAATAATCTTCACTTTTAAAAATACATATATTTCTTTTCTACTACTCATCATTAAGTTCTTTTATTAGTATTGCTATAAGCCTTCTTTACATAGCTTAGTTGAAACTCTATTGTTCCTTTGTGTCTTGTTTCACTAATTTCACTATATTTTTATTTGTCTCTTCATGATAAATTTTATAGATTTTATTTTATTGATGTAAATGCCTAATTTGAGTGCCAAACTATTAATTTTAAGTCTTTCTTATTCTCTAATATTAAAACCTTTGAAATCTATGGATGCTTTTCTTCAGAAAATGCATTTTTCCTTTGTTTTCCAGAATATTTTACTTTTTTGCCTCTCACATTTAATCCTTGACCTACATAAAATTGACGTTTTTGGTAGTGAATGGTGGAGATCAAATATTTCCCTTCTCCATTCGGCATCTAACCTTAGTTTTAGGTAGTCCCAACTTAATTCATTGTTGTGTGTTTTAAATACACCAGTCTTGTACAGGGCCCTTGCTTTATCTCCTGTACCTTCAGTAACTATTGAAATCAAAACTTTAGGTGAAACAGAATCAGGAAAAAACTCAGGTCAATGGTTGTCATTAATATTTGATATAATTTTTTGGATTTTTATACCCATCTGGTTTTATCATCTGAGGATTCCTGTTATTTTCTTGTCAGTTTAGCATTCTCTTTTTAAAATATAGCATTTTTACTTGTTTTGTAAAGGGAAATATTGTCAGCATATTTACATATCAATACTACAAGAAGTCTTTTAAATTGATTGCCATTACAGGAACTTTGAACTCTAACAGAATAAAAGAATCAGAATAATAAGCCTAGTTTAGTTTTTAAAAAAAGTATATTGTAGAAATTTTGCTGCTCCCTTTGTGATGTTTTTTAGTCGCCGATAATTTTGACATGTGCCTCAATGCAATATGTTCCAATCTTGACGATTAAAAGAAATATAAGAAAATCTTATGGGTGTAGGAAGCTAAATACCTACTGATTTAAAAATAAATGTTTTAGCCCTGGCTGGTGTGGTTCAGGAGATTGAGTGCCAGCCTGTGAAAAAAGGGTCACCCATTCAATTCCCAGTCAGGGCACACATCTGAGTTGTGGGCCAGGTCCCCAGTAGGGGGTGTGTGAGAAGTAATCATACATTGATGTTGCCCTCTCTCCCTCCCTTCCCTTTCCCTAAAAATAAAGTCTTTTTAAAAAATAAATAAAAACGAATGTTTTAGACAACTTTGATGCGCATTAAGTGAGGTGTTTCACATTAAGCTTTTTTTTGGAATCACAATTACTTAGTCATTTATTTTTCTCTTGCAGTTAATTTATGTGTTGGTCTAAGAAAAAAGCTCTCAGATTTCACCTGCTGCCTATGTACTCTTTTATCTTAAGCAGGACTTTCTGAGGTCATGGATACACAGAATGTCAACAAGGAGGCTGTCATTTTCCCTGAATTCCTTCGCTAAATAATCACATAGCGAGATGAAATCCTGGTAGGATAAAAGGAGGCCACAATCAAATTACTCAAGGGGATTCTTTATATATCTATTCTTTTTTAGTGTTCAGAACTTCCAAGTTGTCTCTAAAATAATTTCTTAACAAAATCATTTTATACCTTTTATAATGGGTAGCCTAGAGTGAGGGGTGGTATGAGATTTATGATTTGTGGACCAACACAAAGCCTATCACAAGTTACTCATAACCTAGGGTGATTTCTAGATTCCTAAACAGCTTTCTACAATTGTCTGGATAAAAACTTCAATGTGAGTTTTAATAATGTAGATAGATTAGAGCAACTCATAAGTATTTAAAATCAAGGGCAAATGAAAAAAAACTTGTAACCACAATACCCTAGAGTAGTGGTTAGCACTGTGGTCAGACTCTTGAGTTAAAGTCATTTGTATTAGTTTGCAAAGGCTACCTTAACAAACTGTAAAAGACTTGGGTAGCTTAAACAACAGAAATTCATTTTCTTATCAGTTTCTGGAAACTAGTAATCCACTTTGACACGGTCGTTTTCTTCTGAGGTCTTTCTTGTCTTGACTTGCAGATGGTTATCTTCTTGCTGTGTTCTCACATGATCTTCCCTCTGTGCTCCTGTAGTGAGTGCATAGTGTTCATGTATTTTATTTTCTTGCTGATCTTTATCTAGTTGTTCTATTTATAATTGAAAATGGAATATTAAAGACTCCGACTATTATGGTTGATTTGTCTGTTCTTTCAATTCTGTCAGTTTTTACTTCATGTATTTGGAAACTCTAGCATTATGGACATAAAGGTTTGTAACTGGTATGACTTTTTGATGGATTTTTATCATTATAAGATGATCTTAGTGTAAAAAGGAGCTATAACAGGAAGTCATGAACTTGGTGCTGCTTATGCTCCAAATTCCTTCATCTTTTATATGTGTATATGTAGTAGCCCTCTCCCAGACCTTGGATCCCCATTGAAGAAAGAGAAAACTACTAAAGTTCTTTTGTCCAATATCTTTGCCTTAAAGAGCATCCATCTTTATGTACTCTAAGAAACTCATGCTCCATAAATGTACAATGCAGCTCACCAAGGGCAAATGAGGAGTTGGAAAATAAAAAATGTCATGAACTTCAACTAGAAGCCAGAGGAGACTAAGGTGTTTCAATTTGAGATTGGTGTTATTAAAGAACACTGAAAATAATGCTAAGGTCTCCAAATACTGATAAATGTTGCAATAATATTGGTCATTATGTTCACTATCAATATTTTCAACACTACAAATGAAATGCTTATTGATGAATTATTAAAGTCACTAAAAACCTTGAATTATGTTATTATTTATTATTTAATATATAGATTCTTCTACTTTTTAAATGTTCTTAATAAACATGAAAAAAGAGAGAATGAATTATATGCCAAGTACTTTTTAACAGAAATCAGGTATTTTTAATTAAGATATCACTTTGATGAAAGTGAAGGTTTTGTAAAGATGAGTTCAAAGTAATAAGTGGAAGATGCAGGATTTTAAAACATGGTTATAAAATAATAAAGTTATTTCTACTACAACTTTCTGTTACTTAAAGATATATTGACACTACCAGAAATTAATTTAATGAGGACATTTTGCTTTCCAAATAATTTTAACTAACAGACATTTTGTAACGTGTTATAATGTGCAGCATACCAGGCATGCCATATATAATATGTATTGAATAATTCAAGCAATTAGTTTAATTGATTAACTGCTATTAAAATTGATCTTGTCTTTTTATAGTAATGAAAACCCTCTTTGTTATGTTAATTTAGTGCAATGTGATTTTCGCCACTGACACGTTGACAAGTGTTTCAATAAAAGGGAATCTAAGACACAGATCTGTCTCATTAAGAAATACTACTTGCATACATTGACATTTTTAGTGCAATTAGTGACCGATGATGTGAAAGTTTGGTGAACAAATGTTACTATTTCTATGTCAAAGGCAAGGCTAAATGAAAAATTTGAGTTGAAAATAAGGAAGGACATTCTTAAAAGGACTTATATTGGAAACATGTATGTTATCTCAAGTTACTTGAAAATGATCATCAAGAAATGGCTTCAAATGTTCCTGATAACTGAGAAAAAATGTAGCATGTGTTACATGTGTTAGAGCTTTTTAAAGGTTTTCTTAGAAGCGAAACATTTTCTAAAATAAGAAAAATGTGAGAAACCTGCATATTCTCTGATGACTTACTCTTCATGAACACGTGAGTTTGCGTGAGGTGTATATAAAGTCCACTGAGTGGAGAAGAGGGACTCTGAAGAGGGCTCTTGCTCTCACGGGACAGGTTTGTTGACAGAAAAGAAAGGCGTAACTTGAGAAGCACTCACATGTTTACTGTCATCCTTATCTCCTTTAATTTTAGAACAACTCTTACATTGGTTCTATTTGTCTGGTTCTGCCATGTTACTCATCCTTTGAAATGATATAGCAAAAAAATATGTTGAACATATTTCTGGGAACACTAACAGTTAAAGCAGAACTTTACTTGGTTGATTATATTAACCATATGGCATTGACCAGTTTCCCAAGAGCAAATGAGAACAGGGTCTTTGAAAAGAAAAAGAAGCAAAAAATAGAGATATGTTAAATAAATTTTGGTTGATTTTTAATTTTTCCTGGGTGTGCTTTCTGGAATGAGATGAAGTTACACAGAGTCATTTAATTCTGTCTGTAGTTAGATAAATGATATTAGGAGTAGATCAGCTGGGAAACTGCTAAGAGACATGGTCTGGATGAAACATCAAAACATTATTGACATAAATTGAAATATGTAAATTGTTTCTACTACCACTTACAAGTGGTGGAGATTAGGAACATTTCTTGTTAGCACAATATCTCATTTTTTAAAATAATTTTGTTTGCTATTTACATGATAGCAGAAATTTGGCAGCCAGTCACAGTTGAAATTCTGAAAAAATTCATAATGCAGTGCTGTTTATGGGAAATTAACCTAATTTTTAAACCATTTGCTATACCTCCCAAGTGATTTCTGAGTAGAAAAAAATTGCTGAAAATCCTGAAAAGAAAATAGAAACTATAAAACAGAGTTATTTATTAATATGTATTAGAATATAAATCCTGCTTTGCACAATCAAAGTGACTCAGGAACTAGAATAATCACAATATTTTAAAATCATTTTTAATGCATAACTGAGCAAGCAAGAAAATAAGGGAAATATTTAAAGTAAGAGTGTGAATGTTTTGAAGAACTTTCATTTTATTGGGTGATGGGATTGCGGAATGGAGGGGTGAGAAGTTAATGGAGGAGGTTGCTACTTTCCTTTCCTAGAGTTTTAAAAGTTTAATGAGGATTTGGGTCCAGGACAGGAATGCAAATTGAAAATAAGATCCTGCATAAAGTTAGGTCCCTTCCATCATGAAAAGAGTAGAAAGAGCTACTCCATCAGGGAAACCCACCCTCATAAGGACCTTTATAGGTATTAGTCTGGACATTATAGAAAAAAGTTGAGAATTCACAACTAGGTACTCTCGGGGTTCTCAGGTCTAAAGCCCACAATCAGAAGTGGCATTCTATTGTAAAAGGAGTCTTAGGTAGCAGTACACCTGGAGTGCCTGGCAAAACCGAAAGCACAGCCATTCTGGAGGGACATGGCAAATCCACATTTCCCAGGAATCTTGAGTACATGTTTATAATACAAAATTTGAAATCCACAAGGAACAAGTTTATCATGAGCAAGAATCATCAGATATAACAAATGGTAGAAAAAATAGAATGTCTCTTAAAATTTCATACATTAGAACTCTCATGTAAAGATTATAAAATAAGTAAGCATACCTACCAATCCATTTTTTCAGCATTTTTAATAGATTCACACGATATCTTTGCATTCAATGAATTAAAAACTTAAGTGTAAAAATACAACTTAAAAATTTCAGAAGAAACTATAGATGAATATCTTGATATCAGGATAGAGAAGGATTTCTTAATCACCTCTCTCAGAAATTATTTTAAGAAAGAGCGATACATTTGATTACATTAAAATTCTCTGTATAGCAAAAGATAAACTCATGTAGTAACCATAAACAATAAGCCAACTTATGATGAACTAGCAAAACCTATTTGCAAAATTTATTCACCAAATGATTTGAATATAGAATATATAAATAACTCCTGAAAATCTATAAGAAAAGGCAGATAATGTTATATAAAATTCAGCAAAGGATTTAAAAGGGAAT
Organism: Carollia perspicillata; assembly: GCA_004027735.1. Classification (NCBI taxonomy): domain Eukaryota; kingdom Metazoa; phylum Chordata; class Mammalia; order Chiroptera; family Phyllostomidae; genus Carollia; species Carollia perspicillata. The sequence continues at coordinate 39,552 of PVKM010002395.1, read as the reverse complement.
GAACACTGAATTGTTAATAGACACACAGAAGATACTCTCCAGAGATCAAAGAAATGTGACTTAAAATAAAATGATGTTAACACCACATACCCATAAATTGAGAAAACTAAAAATATTTTATAATACCAAGTTTTTTTTTAAGATTTTATTTTTATTTATTTATCTTTAGAGGGGAAGGGAAGGAGAGAAGGAGAGAAATATGTATGTATAGTTGCCTCTCATGTGTCCCCTGCTGGGAACTGGCCTGCAACCCAGGCATGTGCCCTGACTGGGAATTGAACTGTGCTCTTTTGGTTCGCAGGCCCGCGCTCAATCCACTGAGCTACACCAGCCAGGGCTATAATACCAAGTTTTGATGAGGTTGTTGGGGGAGGATAGTAAGCGCTACCACTGCAGTATCTCAATGAAGTTGGAGATGTGAAATACCTTCATTTAGGTGCTTGAACTTGATGGAGCTAGGACAAGCTATTCCAAAATGTGGCATGTTGGTATATTAACCTGAAGAAGTGTGAGAAAACAGCAGAAGAAGGAAGAAGGAGCTTCCCCTCACCATTTTCCCCTGCAACAGGTCATACAACCCTCATGTGAGAGGGGCTCTCCCTATACTCCTTATACTCAGAGAAGATTCCGAACAAATCGGCCTTGCTGAGGTTTTCGCAGTTTACTACAATGACCTTGTACTCCTTGAGCTATCATACTTCATCACGAATATCCACTTTATATTAAAACTTGTATAAGATACACAGATTTAACCATTTCTTCCATTCTTCACTTCCTTATGAAGCCTCCTCTGTTACATAAAACTTATACTAAATAAACTTGTGTGCTTTTCTCTTGTTAACCTGTCTTTGTCAGTTTAATTGGCAGACCCATCCTGGGACTCTCGGGGGGTGGGGGGTCAAGAAAAACTTTTTCCCTCTTTATTCTTTCTAGAGAAACTTCTGAACACATGCACAATGTGATCAGGTACAAATATCCTGCTTGCCGTGTTGTTTGCAATTGCCAGCAAATTGTGAACAATCTAAATGTCCGTCGAGAGAAGAATAAATGGTAGCACGGTGATACATTCTACCTCGGAATGCTATGTGACAATTAAAATAACTAAAACTGCATGTATAAAAGGAAATTTGGGATAGAAACCTCTAATATGATGCCACTTATGTGAAATTTCACAATGAAAAAGAACAATGGTCTATTCCTATGAAGCAGAAGTATAAAAACATCATACTGGGGAGTGAAAATTCAAAAATTATAATTACCTGTGGGGAAGGAAGGAAAGAAGCATGGATTCACAAGGGCTTCAAATGTATCAGGTACATTATATTTATTTTAAAAGAACTACATATCTTTTAAAACAATTATCTTAGAATTTCTTTTGTTTGGTTAAGTTGGGTAAATAAGTATTTATTTTATTATTTAAAATTTTCTGTATCTTTGAAATATTTCACTGTAAAAAGGAAAAAAGTATTTTTTGTCATACTCAATAAATACTGGTCTGATTATTACATAGTTTCAGTGAAAAAAATGGCATTTTGTTAACTTGCCAAAAGGGCCAATAATGTCTCAGTGTTTCCCAGGCCCTGTATAGTTTGATTCCACTTGGCCCAGAGCCCCCCACCCTTAGGGTGAACCTTATACTCCTTAGACACTCCCTGTAGAATAATATTTAGCTATTCCATGTTCCATCAAACAGGGTCAGAAAGGCTGAACCACATCAAATGATTAGTCTGCAAGTGATTAGACTGAATCGTGTACCCCAAATTTCCTATGACGAAGCCTTAACCTCCAATATACCTGTATTTGCAGATAAGACTTTCAAAGAATTAATTAAGGTTAATGAATGAAGTCATAAGCTTGGGGCCCTGATCCAGTAGGGCTGTTGCCCTTGAAAGAAGAGGAAAGGGTGTCAGAGATAAGCCCACGTGAGGACACAGTGAGAAGGAGGGTGTTTGCAAGCCAAGGAGAGAGCCTTATAAGAAACAAACCTACCAAGACCCTGATCTTAGACTTTCAGCCTCCAGAACTGTGGGAGAATAAATTCCTGCTGTTTAAGTTATCCAATCTGTGGTATTTTGTTACGGTAGCCCTAACAAATTAACACCAAATTAGCTGGGAAGATATGAGATTGGAAGCCCAGAAATAGTTGAAAGACCAGATGTAGTAAAGTTATTAATCTATAAAACTATGAGGCCAACGGACAGCAAATAGTCATTGCCAGTGCTGGACTGGCTCTGACCGAGGCATCAAAGTGAGCTTTATGCAAACAGCAGGTGGTTGACGGTATGGCTGAAAACCCAAGGGTAAATCCCATCCTCAGGTAGAAATAGGTTTTGTTTCAGCTATTGTATGAATAGAAGCTTTCTAGGCTTTGAGTTTTGCACTGTATTTGTATTATTTCTAATGCAATATCCTATGAATTCTGGCATTTTAGTAAATACTCTTATGATTCAGTGCCCTACTATCTAATTTCCAGTCTGTTCAGATTTTTAGAAATCACAAACAATTGAAAAGACAGATGAATAAACAAAACAAACAAATATTGCAACTAGGTTTTAGGTAGGCTTGGTGGTTAATTAACCTCAAGTAAGTTATTGTTTGAGTTTTAAAGAAATATTTGTATCATCAATTACTGTGCCTTTTCTCCAACATGATTAACTTTTTGTCTTTAGTCCTTTTTGATGAATAGATTTTTTTTGGAGCTGAAAGGGAAGATATGATATAAAATCTGGTACTGAAGAAACTTAAGCCAAAAGAATCAGTAAACAAAAAGAAATGAATGATGGCAGTGACAGCTAGAAGAGAATTGGATTATTGTGGAAAAAGACTACGAATTTAATATCTTTAAATAATATCCACCAGTTTTGAACTGTTATCCTGCACCTGGTCCTATGCTCTCTGCCTTTTAAATATTGAAGTTTATTTCATCCTTAAAACCACCCTATCAGGTAGAAACAAACATTAGCCAAAATTCCGAGATGAGGAAACTTCAACTGGGTGGCATCAATTCATCTGCTCAAGGACATAGAGTCTGTGTGTATCAGGGTTGAAATCCAGTTCTGTCTGATTCGTAATCCTAGGTCTCTAACCACTGCAACATTTTACATCACAAAGGGCTGATGTTTCTTTAAGGCCCTGTAAATGTCAACGTAAACCTACATTTCTTGTGCATTGTCAGTCGACAGAAGAGAATGAAGCTGGACGCTGACTCTATTTTGCCTCACGTCCTCTCAGGACACTTTGTACTTGGACTCCTGTTTACTTACTGATGACTCAGAACTGCTGAGATCTCTATAACACACCAATTAGAGCAGACCAGCAGGGCCCTCACTAATGCTGAAGCTGGCCCTCAAGGTAGTGTGTACCAGTCAGACCTGTCCTTGGAGGACATCATAATCAGATTTGGGAGGTCTGGGAGGAGGCCAGGCTTTCTATTCAATAGAAGAGCAGGCTGAGATTCAGATGTAAATAAAAGAGAAAGTCTACTGTGGCAGTGGAAAATAACTATGTAGCCTTGGATTGTCAATTTAGCATAAATGCTGCAATGATTCATCTCTGAGTTGATAAACATGTTTTCCAAAGTGAAAGGCCCACAGACAGGATGCAATTCCCAGCTTGAAAGGTCTTCATTACTCAAAGCTTTATGGAGAGAAGTTATTCAGCCCATGCCTACACCATGCTGGAAATGAACTGGTGGTGCTAGGGGCACAGTTTTCCCTTTTGGTGAAACACAGAGAAGGGGGAACTCTAGCAGTTTATTTCCTAAAGAATAGTTGGAGGTGAGTCTTTAGCTTTACTGTTCTTGGAGTTCCCATAACGATCAAACTCCAGTGTCATACTGAGAGCTCACACTCATAATAGGCATATAAGAAATGCTCACTGACTCATTGAGATGGTCAGCATTGTATTCCTAATCCTCTGAGAGAGAAAAAAATAGATCACAGACTCAGAATTCAAAAATACGGCTAGCATTTACTCAGGCACATAGCCAACAGGTAGATGTTAATACCACACCTCAGTTATTAATCCGTCCAGTTTACTTTTCACATTTCCTTTTATGTGTTAGTACAACCCAAGTTCACCACCACTACTTCCCCTGGGCTTTCAAGAATTGCTTCATATTCACAGGGGAGGAAGACCCTTGAGCTCCCTAGTAAACAAATTTCTAAAACCTATTTGAAAAGGGGAAAATGGTAATGTGCATTTGAAAAAAGGTCAATTACACTTGAAAATAATGACAAGTAGAGTATTTTCAGAAGAAAGTATAGCATACCTTGAAGAAGTCTACAGGAGGCTTTATATTGATTCAGGGAAATAAAGCAAATACTAAGAATGTTTCATTCATGGAGTTTTTGACTTTTTGAATGTGTGACATGACATTTATTGATTATGCATGAGATAGCTGCCTTTTCAGTATCTAACAATGTCAGGCAGATTGAAGGTCAATCATTAAGTTAATTAAATGAATAATTTAATTGTGAAATATTCAAGTGATACATTAATTAGGCATTTGGCTATAGGTCAATGCCTATAAGAGAGGTCAAGATAAAAATATAAATCTGATTGATATTCGTGATTTACAAGAAATAAGAGGAACTATAAATACTGTTAAAGAGAAAACCACAGACTCAAATAGTATCTGTCAATTGTATTAAAAGCCCATGATACAAAAGCTAGATTTAATACCTAATCTAACTGCAATCACAACCTCTCCCAGACATGTTATCTTAATCAACCAGTTTGGAAGTTTCTGGCAAAGTACCAGTAATCTGTTACCTGGGTCCCCTCCAACCTCCACAGAAAGAAAAGGTAGTCTTCATGCCATTCCTATCCCTTTAAATTCCTTTCCCCTTAAAGAAGTTAGCTTTGCCTTAAAAAGAACCTTTCTTTTCTTTTGTTATTAGTTCCCGTGCCCCACCATTTTGTACATCCCCTCCATACACCCTTCAGTTGCTAGATTGAATGATACCCAATTCATAAATTGATCAATAAAGCAAACTAGATCTTCATATTTACTTGGTTGAATTTTGTTTTTTAACAACACTTAATAAATAAAGATAATTCAAATGCGAAGATGGTTGGATCTGAGCCCTACAAAATTCCCGTATTCAAAGGTCTGGTAATGGAGGAGCAGGTACGTGTCACTAGAAGGGCTGCCTGAGAAACACAGGAAAAAATGAGGGGGATAGCTAGTTAAATAAAAAAAGAAAAAGGAATTGTTTTAATTGTAGAACGTTGGCCAACTTGTTGAATTTGGCTGAAAAGTCAAGTTTTCCTGTGATTTAGCCATTTGGGTGACATTTGTTTCCTTTATAAAACCAATTTCTTTTTTAGAATAGTAGGGCAGGAAGCCAGGTTGGAGTAAACTAGAGAGTGAGGTCAAAGAGAAGAATTCACAAATAAAAAAATTACAGAAATCTCTCTTGAGAGAAAGTTTATAGTTATATTTATGTAGAGATGTGATTTTCTCATTTGGGTGTTATAGCTAATGGGTTGGTGATCTCAATGAGTTATATGAATGCTTGATTCAGGGGAAAGAAGGAGGTTCTTGGCAAGTGACTGGAAAAATGAGGCACTGTAATAAAATTGATTCTTTTCTGATACCTATCAGATGGAAAGAAGTTATTGCCAAGATTTAAATGATTTGGTCCATAAGAAATTAAGAGACAAAACCAATCTCTCAGCTATTACAAGTCTGAACTCAATAAAAATTTATTAAATAAAACATAGTTTTTAGCAATAGTTGAATTATTTTTATTTAATTGTAAATACCTTTTTAATAAACATTATTTTATCCAAATCAGGGGGAAATAGCAATACTAAATATGAAAAAAAATCAATTTAGGTACCTAGCATTTTCACTCTAGCTCCTGCTTCTGTAAAATCACAGGATTACAGTAGGGATAGATTCTTTTGGTCTTTGTGGTCCTTACAAATGGTTGCATGATTGATTTCTCTGTGGGTTATTGAAATAAATAAAATAGATGTGCATGGAGAGCTCAACTCATATTTCTTCTGTGACAAGGTTTCATTTCAATCCAGTGAGTATATATTGGGTATCTAATATTTGATGGGCTCCATCTGGTTGCTAGGATAAGAATGTGAATAAGAAGAGTTTTTGTCCTTGAGGGCCTTACAACCCAGTAAAAGGTGAAGATGTACAAGCACAAATTAGTGTCATGCAGCCTGAAAAGTGGTAGAGTTGGGAGGTAAAATGGGAGGGCTAATGAGAAAGCATTTTTTTTCTGTATAAGATTAGAGTGTTGAGAGTAAAAACAGAATTACAGAAAGTTGCAGATAGGGACTTATGTTTGTGTTAGTTCTTAAAGCTGGAGAAAATAATTTTCCAGGTAGACTAATTGCTAAAGACATTCTAGGCCTACAGAAAAGCAAGGGCAAAGTCATGAACAGAAGGACTGTGAGTAATACATTTTAGCAATAGTGACTCACCAAGAACTGCTGTAGGTGAGGTTTTGTGAGGACAGTGTGGAGGCAAGATTACACAGGCAAATTGTGACCAAGTTGTGGGGTAAGTGAGGCAGGTAGTGGGTGGCATTGGGGAAGTGAGAAGTAGCAGTGTTGACCTTGGTATACAGAAGATGGAAAGCAAACAGAAGCCTTTAAACAAGAAAGTGATAGGATCTGAGTTCAGATGGCTTATTCTTGCTTTCATTAAATTCTTTTGCATTTTCTTCTTAGAGAAAACCTGTTTTTAATAAGGCAGTATTTTAATCAGAAGAGTATTCACCTGGCAGCACTGACAAAGTAGAAGACTAAACTTAAAAGAAGGGAAATTCAGGAGAGTAGTTTATATAACCAGGAATTAAAATGAATGTTGAAAGGTCATTGTTTCATCCTCTAGCTTTCTGGGGCTATGACTAATCCAGGCACAAAGAGTCAGAGTTGGCACTTATTTTAGCCTTAATGATAACATCAAGTTTCTTTCAAAGTGCACAATGCCCCTCATCATTTGGGTCCTACTTATCAGACAAGTTGATCCTTTGGCTATTCTGTATGTGGACTCTTCACTTTAGTTTTTCATAATGAATTATAGAACCTGGGATTCACCATTCTCTTTTACTTCTATGTCTTTTCATATTCTGATTGCTACTTAAAGTAGTCTTTTTTTCTAATGATTTTTTTGTTTGTTTACTGGATGATTCCCATTTATTCTTCAATAATCAGCTCAGATATAATGTGCTCCAGGAAGCCTGTGCATTTTAAATCTGGGTTAGGCCTCCCCTTTTGTGTCCTAATGCCATTCCATGTACATCTGGATATTACCACTTCTTCTGTTGTGTTACATGTGCTTAAGTTTTTCTCCACACGAAACTGAAAGCTTTTGGTAAGTGGCACTGTGTCCTACCTCTATATTCTTTATGTCATATACTTAGAAGACCTGTAAACATTTGCTGAATCTAATGAAATAAAGTGGAATTGAACAAATAAAGATATTAAATGAACTTGATGCTTACATAAAGAAAACTAAGATAAAGGACTCCTCCATAGCCGAGGCCTTGGTGATTCTAAGACAATATTTATGGGTGGACATAAAGAAAGCAGGTTTCCCAGGCAGTTTCAGATTCAAACATACTGAACTGCACATATGTAAGACATAAACATTTGTACATATAGTCTTTCATTCAAAAATTATTATATCCCTTTTGGAATATAATCTATTTTTCTCGAAATTCAGAAACATAAAGAATGGATAGCTTTCTCTGAGCTAGTGCTTTATGTATGAATCAACTACTGTATTTTTTGGACCATAAGATGCACCTAGGTGTTAGAGGAGGAAAATAGGAAAAAATTTTTGAAGCAAAAATGTGGTAAAATATTTAATAACATAAATAACACAATATTTCACCAATGTAAATCTAAACAGAACTCAACAACAGCATTAATAACCATTATTTTTTCCAAATTGGAGGGAGGAGTGCATCTTAGTCTGAAAAATACAGTAATATTAGTCCAGCTGTAATGAACTATTCAGAACTTGGAACTTTTGCCCATAAACCCACCCTCTGCAAGCTTCTAAAAGCTTCAAACCATGCTTTACATCTTTTTCCTATTACCTAACACAATGTTTAGGTTATAGCATATACCAAATATCTATTGTAAAAGAGAGAATAGGATAGTTCAAATACTGCTTCCTAGTTCTCCGCAATATGACAATTTAGATCAATATATACCTTTCTTTCTAATACGTTATTTTGAGTTTATCTAGATAATGTGTGTTAAAAGTTTATTGCTTTTCTCTTCTATTAATTAGTATGGGGGTGTTGGGAACTCAAATCTTAGTCTAAAAACAATTAATGATATTTTATGAACAAATATAAGCTTAGTCATTTATGGGACTGCATAACTTAATGTGCCTTCAGAAAAAATACTTGAATTATATATTTACTATATTTCAAGCGTTCTAATATTTCAGATATTTTTACTCTTTATCCTAGATCTTGGAATAAAATGATAATTCAGTGGTTATTTATGAACTAATTTATAAGTCAATGTAAGATATTAATTTTAAGTTTAATTAGTTTTGATAATAAGTACTATTTTGTTTTCTTGAAACTCTAGGAGATAATATTGGGCTGGCCAAAAAGTTTGTCTTTTTTTCATAAAATAGTTCTATAGTGCTTTGATGCAATTTTATTAGATATGACAGCTGTCGTGTCAGCATGCATTTAAAAAAATTCTCAAAATTAGTGAATTTTTGTGTTACCATTTTAATATTGAAGATGGAAGAAAATAGGTGACATTTTCAGCATATTATGCTTTATTATTTCAAGAAAGGTAAAAACACAATTGAAACACACACAGAAAAAGAGATTTGTGCAGTGTATAGAGAAGTTTCACTGACTGATCAAATGTGTCTATAATGGTTTGTGAAGTTTCATGCTGGAGATTTTTCACTGGATGATGCTCCATGGTCAGGTAGACAAGTTGAAGTTGGTAGCGATCAAATCAAGACCTTAACTTCGAGTAATCAATGTTATACCATGAAGGAGGTAGACAACCTACCCAAAATATCCAAATAAAAAAATATTGATAAAAATTAAAAATGTGTCTTTTATGGAGAAAAACATACAGACTTTTGGGCTAACCCAATAACTTCTTTAAGGAATTATTCATTGAATTACTTTTCCTTATTAATTAATATTGACTTTGACCATTGTTTTGATGCTTTATTAAATTTGAGGTAGGTGTTATATTTTAATTAAATAATCCAGAATTAAGTAACATCTCATCATAAATCATAAGCACCAAGTTCCTCAAAGATTTTCTCAGGATATGTATGTCAAATCACTTGATGCCAGGCTTGTTGCCATTCAACAAAAATTTATTTGGGCATAAACAATGTTCTAAGTTAAAGTAATAAAGACAGAGTACCTGCTCCCACAAGCTTACATTTTAATATGAGAAGACTATAAGGAAGTAAACAGAATAACTTCAGAGAGGGTTAAGTGCTATGATAAAATAAAAAAGGGAGGCAAGGGCAGAGAGTGACTTCGTGAAGGGAAAGGCCACTTTTGTTGGGAAGGTTAGCAAAGGACTATCCAAAGAGGTGACAACTGGGTGAAAATCTAGGGGGGAAAAGATGACTGAATGAGAGAGATGGGAAGTAGTCCATGACAAAATCAGAGAAAATTAGTATTTAGATTTTAGGTTGGTTAAAATTGGATGCCATTGAAAGGTTTTAAAAATATAAGGATGCTTTGTTTAGCCATAGAGAAGCTTTTTATTTTGATCAAGTCTCATTTGTTTATTTTTTTCCTTCATGTCCTTTGCTGTAGAGGACATATCGCTGAAAATATTGCTGTGGGGAATATCTGAGATTTTCCTACCTATGTTCTCCTCTAGGACCTTTATGGTGCTGTGACTTATATTTAACTCTTTTATCCATCTTGAGTTTATTTTTATTTATGGTGTAAGTTGGTGATAAAATTTCATTTTTTTTTGCATGTAGCTGTTCAGATCTTCCAATACCACTTATTGAAAAGGCTATTTATACTCCATTTTATGCTTCTGTCCCCTTTTTGAATATTAATTGACCACAGAGATTTTTGGGCTCTTTATCAAAATAAAAAACTTCTTCATGGCTAAAGAAAACATGAGCAAAATGAAAAGGAAACCAACCATATGTGAAAATATATTTGCAAATGATACCTCGAACAAGAGTTTGATCTCTAAAATATATAAAGAACTCACATGACTCCACTCCAGGAAGACAAACAATCCAATTAAGAAATGGGCAAAGAGCTTGAACAGACACTTCTCCAAAAAGGACATACGGAGGGCCCAGAGACATATGAAAGGATGCTCAGCATCACTAGCCATCAGAGAGATGCAAATGAAAACCACAGTGAGTTACCTCTTCACACTGGTCAGAATGACCATCATAAACAAATCAACAAACAACAAGTGCTGGAGAGGTTGTGTAGAAAAGGGAACCCTAGTACACTGTGGGAATGCAGACCGGTGCAACCACTGTGGAAAACAGTATGGAATTTTCTTAGAAAACTAAAAATGAAACTGCCTTTTGACCTGGCAGTTCCACTGCTGGGATTATACCCTAAGAATCCTGGATCACCAATGTGAAAGAACCTCTGTACCCCTATGTTCATAGCAGCACAATTTACAATAGCCAAGTGTTGGAAGCAATGTAAGTGCCCATCAATAAATGAATTGGTCAAAAACTATGGTACATTTACATAATGGATTGCTACACAGCAGAAAGAAAGAAGGAGCTCCTACCCTTTGTAACAGCATGGATGGATTGGGAAAGCATTATGCTAAGTGAAATAAGCCAGACAGTGAAAGACAAATACCATATGATCTCACCTATAAGTGGAGCCTAATCAACAAAACAAACAAATGAGCAAAATATAACCAGAGACATTGAAATTAAGAACAAACTAACAGTAACCAGGGGGAGGGTGAAAGGGGAATAACAGGGAAAAAAGGGAACATGTATAAAGAACACATGGACAAAGCCAAAGGGGGTTAGGATTGAGGATGGGAGCTGGGAATGGGTGGGAAGGGAGGGAGTGGTGGATAGAAAATGGAGATGACTGTACTTGAACAACAATAAAGAAAAATAAACATAAAAATATAAATATTAGGAGATTGAACGGTGGGCATTTGAATAGAATTAAATAGATATATTAGAGACTACTGAAGAGGTTAGGTGAGAGATAATTATAGCTTACACTAGTGAGTAGCAGTAGAGATGGTGAGAAATGGTCAGTTGAACTTGAGATATATTTTGGATTTATAGTCATCAGGACTCTTACTCTCCAACTGGGAATGGGGTGAAAATTGTTATAGATGGGAGTAGGTTAGTACCAGAGCAGATGGCAGCACCATTCATAGAGATGGGAAAGAATGGAAGAAAATCACTTTAGAAGTGATACAGATCAATAATTCTCTTTTGACATGTTGAATTTACAATGGTTATTAGACATCTAAGCAGAAACCAGCAGGTAGGTAGAAGTGAGCTCACCATAGGAACAAGGGCATAAAGATAAAAATTTGGAAATGATACGGTATAGATTTTTAAAAATTATGTTACTTAGATAAAGTCACCTAGAAAGGGAATTTACATAAAAAAGAGGAGAGGGGAGGATAAAATCTCTCTCTCCAGTCAAGACAGGAGATACTTTGAAAGAATTCTATTTGAGGCTGAGGTAAAACAGTAAGTTTGTACATGGGTATCTCAGCTGAAGAGGATCACACTGAAGAGGAAAGGATATGGGAAGAGTGTTTCAGGGGTGACATTCTCAACAAATTTGGGTGTGTTTTGTCACTGTCCTGAGCATTTGAGGAAGGGTCCATTTGTCTTCTCTCTAATTGGTTCCTTCAAATTGGCAATCTTAGTTGCCATGTTCACATGACTCTTTGAAGGCAACACACTTTAGGTGGCTCATCTATCAGATCTGAGTATGTAGAAGTTTTGAGGCACCAAGCACTCAGGTTATAGTGTGTATCTCCAGCTTTGCCACCCAAGGTCCGTGATTCCCAGGGCTTGCAGTTTCACTTCCTGGAATTTCAATTTTTTCTTTTTACACATATATCTCATTATATGAATTTCTCCTTAAAATCATAGTTTATCCTTTCATTCTTTTGATAGATTGAATGCAACATCCAATCAAATCTCAATGCAGACCACTTCATTGCTTCATTAGGCTCTTTTATTCACAAGTAATGTTAACTTTTGAGATGCAGGAAAACATTAGTTCTCCATAGACAACACCAGATTCTGAGCTACTCTCATCTTTTGTTGCTGATGCAATGATAGTTACTTTTGTCATCATGGTTTAGGTGTTAAATATTTGAATAGTGGGGAAGTTATACAATGTACTGCATGAGAATAAGTCAGCAACATATGACAACCTTTACAGATGCTTGGAAAAGTCTGGTCTGTTTGATTAAGGGAATCAAGATGGAAAAGCATATTTCATGGGTCCTCGGCCATGAGAGCAGGGGACAGGGGAAGATATTTTGTCAGAAGGATAATGGGAGCAGAGTGATATTGTATGTAGAGCCCCTTCTCTGCTTCCCATAGAAGAAGGAGGGAAAAAGAACTACTCCTATTTCCAATAATATTTTAAAAGAAAATTAAACCCAATTTGTTCATAATTGCTTTATTCCACAAACGCTAACAGGGAGGAAAAGTTCTATTGTTATGGCAGATGAAATAAGTTCTGAATTTTTGTATTGTAGTTTTTTTAGAAGTAGTTGTAAATATTATTTATAAGCAGACAATTCTAGATAACTTATAATTCATTATTAAAGGGTGATAAATGAAAGTGTAAAATGAAAAACTTATGTCCTTTTTTGAAATAATGAATGCTTAGTTTAAATAATAAGATAAACCTAAATTAGCAAAGAAATGAAATCACAAGAAGCGGCCCTGCAGAATTTTTTATTCCAGCATTCTAGCATTAAATATTCAATGTAACTGTTCTTATTTCATTTCTGAGCTTCCATTGGGTCTACAATGAAAGCTGTTTTATTTTGTTGTACATTAGAAAGAGATGATAATGTGCTTAAGGGAATTTGATCCAATTAGTATTACATTGCTGACCTTTATTTAGTAAAGAATGCATCAAATGAATTCAAATGTGGGATTGAAATAAGATATACATTGCATGTATTCCAAAGGTTCAGAGTGCAAAATATTTTACTTTGTGATTACAAGCAAGTACATTTTAAGATATTACAATCTGAATTGTTCATAGCTGTAGGGCATCATTTCCATAAACTGCTCATAGGGGAGAAATACAGTCAAACAAAGCTAAACCATATAACAAAATTAACAATACGCGTTTGGTAAATTACTTCCTTCTAAATGTACTAATATCATCAAGGATACTCTTCCTTATCTGCAGAAGCAGTTAAAACCAAGAACAGTATATTATTTCCACAGTTGTCTGATTTGTGTTATCACAAAACTTGTGAAATTATTTTACAAGTCACCTGATAAGAAGTCATCTTTATAGTCATTAAAATTGTTATGTTGCTACTTGGTATACTGTTTTAAATGAAATTTTAAGTATAGAAGTAAGCAAAATAGTAATAATAATAATCATCTAGTTGAAAACTGGAGCCAAATAAATTTCTGCTTTTTTTTCCCTCTACACCACGACAGTTCAGTTTTACCCTTGGGGAGTACTGCACTAGAAATAGGTCATTAAGAATATTATTGAGTACATAAAATAGAGCAGATTTGAAATTAAAGGATGCAGAGTTTAACTCAAGTAGATCTTATTTTACACGGTAAGTGGGATTCCAAAATGATATACTCATGTGAACCAAGTAGGGAATGATTTATGCATACAGTGTAAGTGGTAGTTGAACTCTTGCAAATGAATGATATTGCCTGGGAAATAGTCTTATTCATTCTAGCTCTCAGCAAAATGTCCAAATTTATGCCATAGTCAATGTAAGAAGGTACTACTACAGTGGCCCTGCTTCACTCATAGTGGGGCTTAGAAAATATATTTTGGGGCTCTAAACATGCACTGACTATTTGAAAGTCAAACTTAGGTGGTAAGTCTCCGAGGTTTTTTCTGTGGGATGTCCTATCCAATTCTCACTTCTGTTTCAGTGGCTTGAAAATCTGGCACTTGCAAATTCCCCAGCATCTTCGGATGTAACCATCCGCACTCTTAATGTTGTCTATGTGCGCTGTAGTTCTTGGCATGTGTTACTCAACTCAGAAACTTCACTCCAGCAGTTTCTCTTCATGTGTTTTCATCTTTTCATTTCTGCTGGATCATTCGCATCAGAAAATGTTATGCTATCATTTTCACCATCTTTATAATAAAAAAAGCAAAATATCTCCCTTGATCTCACATTTCCTTCCAGCTACTGTCCAATTCTTTGATCTCTGTAGTGAACTAGAAATATCTTTTAAAGAATTTGTTTTGTGGGCTGCACTTCTTTGTCTTCATTATCCCTGAACTCATTCCAGTTTTCTATCTCCAATTTTTTACCCAAACTGCTCTTATCAAGGTAATCAATAACTTTGATAGTAATAAACCCAAATTCTGGTCTTCATCTTTTTAGACTTTTCAGTGGCATTTGAAAGTAGTCGCCCTCTCTGTTTTTAAACATCACCTTGTCTTCTGTTCTGGAACACAGGTCCTGTGTGCTTTCAGTGACTTTCCCTGGACCCAGTGCGTCTTCCCCACAGCTCAGCGTGGCAGGCTCCAAGGTCAGTTCTCAGTCATCTTTCCTGTCACTGTATCTGCTCCTCTCAGCTCTGACTCTTGCTGTCATTTGTATACTGATGACTCTCACATTGGATCTTCAGCCTTGTCTTTTCCCTAAACCATATATTTGTATCTCTAAATTCCAACTTGATATATCCTTTAAAAGATACAATAACTATCCCAAATTAACATATCTTAAAACAAGCTTTTCTTTTTTAAACGGATCAAAGACGGGTAAGGGTCATCAAGGAAAATGTATAAAAAAACTCATGGACAAAGATGAAGTTTTTAATAATTCCCTTTTATATCCATTCCTTCTTTATTCTGAAGCAGTGGTTTGCAACTGAAGATAATTTTGTCCCTAAGGGGACATTTAGTGATGTCTGAAGATATTTTTGCATGTCACCATTAGGTGATATATGCTACTGACATCTGTATTCCTCAGGATAGTCTTCCACAACTGAGTTATCTGGCTTAGGGTATCAACCTTTATCTTTCTCTTTGCTTCGTCCTAATATCCAGCCTCTCAGCACACCTTCTCAACTCTGCTTTCAAGGCACATCTGACACTTCTCATTAGTTTCAGTGCTACTTCTCCAGTCCATTCCACCAGCACCGCTCACCCAGAATAACTGCCCTGTCTCAGTGCATATCTCTTTTTTTACTAGTACAGATGAAAAGTGTACACATTAGCCATGGTGGTCCAAAGTTAGACACCTCCACAGGCTTCATGTCTACCTCAGAACAAAATCCAAAGCTTTTACTTTTATTAATAGCCTATTTTATATTTGTTTCTTATTTATCTGCCTTACTCTGTTCAAACATAAACTCTAAAGCAACAGTGACTCTATTTTGTTTATTGTAGTATTCCGGTGCTTAGAAAGAATATACACAATACAAATTTACAAATTGAATCAATGACCACAGGGTTAGTCTTTCCTGGTGACCCAACCAGTCAGTAAGGATCTTTCAAATACCACAAGTGGACAATATTAATTGCAGATCGAGTCAGGAGGTTAGGTCAGAATATGCTTTTTTAAATGCCTTTTCTTAGCCAAATAGAATGTCGATCATCTTATATGTTAGCCCTCCATTTTAAAAGAATAATGAGTGACTTATGAAGCCAAATTCTGAAGACACCAGTATGGACTATTTTCATTCCTGTCATTCCTGTTTCCCTGTCCACCATTGTAAATTAGGGCCACACTCGAGCCTGTCAGAACTGGTGCAAGATCCTCCTGATTAATCCTGCGCTTCTCTCCCCTCTCAAACTCACTCTTCCCTGCATACAAATTATTTGAAGGTTATCTCTTTTTTTCTAAAGCAAGGATATTTTTTCTCTTTTTGATATTGACATTATTGACAACATGAGTTCAAATGATTTTCCCAGCTTTTTAAAACTATTCTTTCATATAGATTGCAAATTTTAGACACTGAGCAAGTCCACGTTCTTTTCAGTGCATATTTCTCAGACTCCATGGCTTCACTCGCCCTGTTCTGTCTAGGTAGAGTGATGGAATCGCTGCCTCCCTGACCACAACATCCCACCTCTGATATTCTACTCAATCCTTAAGGTTCATCTCAAATTGTTTTTCTTTTCTTATAAAACCCTTCTTTCCCCACTCCATCTCTTGAAGGCCATGGTTGTATTAGTATCTTCTTTATTTTCTTATTTTCCTTTACCAGATATGAAAATTATTTATATATTCATCTTATTTCTTTTTAGATTTGACTTTTCTCTTGCACTTTAGAAAGGTGGTTGATTTTTTTTCATTTTTGCAACTTTTCTAAAACACCAGTATGTACTTGAACTCCATATAATCATGTATAGTGTGTGTTTTTTATAACATTGCAAATTCTATATAAGTCTACATCTGTGTCAAGTCATTTTGTATTATATAAAATATATTTTCAATGTTATATTTTCTAGATCTATAATAAAAGCTTAATAAGTAATTGCTGAACAAAATTCCTTTGGAAAGCTTTGAAATTTATGATTTAAATAATGCACTATTATAAATACATGTTTGTATTTATGCTGAAGTGAATTTGAATTTTTGTCCCTGAAAAGAAACATACCAAATCCATGAGCTTATTGTCTTTATTTCTGTAAATAATTGATTTGTGTTGTTATATTAATGGTACTAGTTTTCCTTTTAACAAAACTAAACAAACCTCTTTCCTGGACTCCAAAGTTATCATTATCCTGATGAACTGGACATATTTCATTTTCCCACATCTCCCGTTTCCTCTTCCAACTGGGATAACTTCTCTGTGTTTTAAAAAGCAGTTTAACATGTCTCCTGCAGAAGGCCTACCCTGACCCTTCCTGATGCAATTCTGATAGAAGACTTTAACTGCCTGCATTAAAGTAATCCTAAAATATTTTCTTTTTTTAAATCAAATTATCTCTGAAATTCTTATGTAGCGAACAAAGCTAACATTTACAAAACTAGCCACTGATTATATTTATTGTGTTACATTAAAAAATTAAAACTGTGATCTAAGCTATGACAAAGTGTGGATTTTTGGTTCAAAAATGGACATCCCCATATTAGTCTCAGACTCATCTTTACCCGAGGGAGCTGGCCCTATATACATACTCTTACTCTTATGTTATCTCTCTTTTTTCTTGCTGAGGATTCCTCTAAAAGTACAAATGTGTCTAATCTTTTCTAGTTTAGGTATCCAGATATGTGATCAATCATTATTGTAGATGTTTGCTGTGACTGTATGCTGTAGATGAGAGTAACATTTAAATTGGTAAACTGTGAATGCAGCAAATCATGCGCCCCCCATAGTGTGGGTGGGCCTCATCCAGTCATCTGAAGGCCTTAATAGAAAAATAACTGACCTCCTAAGGACAAAAGGGAATTCTGCCTGAAGCCTGCCTTTAGACTCAACTGCAACTTTTCTCTTTCAGGGTCTCCAGCCTGCCAGATTACCCTGAAGACTTTGAACTTGCTAGCCTACATAACTATGTGAGCCAGTTCCGGTAAAAGCAGTCTCTCTCTCTCTTTCTCTCCCCACATATGTGTTTGTGCATGTGTGTGCACGTGTGTATGCACACACACATCCTATTGTTTCTGTGTCGCTGGAGCACTCTGACTAATACAGTCCCTACTTTGCTCCACTATGGCCATCAGTTCCATCTATTCTGCCTATTCTTTTTGGATTATTTTAAGCTTCTCCTACCCTTTACATATTTCCTGACTCTGTTATCTTTTGGCTTCATTGTTTTCTGTCAGGTCTCACGACTTCTATTGCTAATATACATGGACTACCTTAGATCTCTTTCCTCAAACGTACACATCTACTTACATCTTAAGGTGTCAAACCTTGAGCTTTTCATTCCCTGACTCTTTTTGTCCTTTCTATTGTAAGAAATGCTGTCACCATATACTCCAAAATTGAAATGGAAAACCTGCTAGACACCTATAACTCTTCACCAATTTCTGTCTCTAAACAGGTATAAAATTAATTCAATTTTATTAGTTTGTGTGTATGTTGGTAGAGTTCTAGATTTGTAGATATTTTCTGTTCTCATTCTAAAGTTACCATGCCATTATTTTCTGGCTCACATTATTTCTTTTCAGAGGGTAAACGTAATTCATGTTATTTATCCTCTAGAATATTTGACAACTCTCAGGATATTTTGAAGATATTTTTTCATTGCCTTTGCTTTTAAGCAGTTTTATTCTGATCCCTTTAAGTATAGTTTTTTTTAATACCATCCGTTTTGAAAAATGTTAGGTCATGACCCCTTTAAGTGAGTCATCTGCCCTATTCTCTCTGTCTGCAACACGTTTACATGTATCATTGACAGTTTCATGAAATCCCCTATACCTCTTAGACTCTTTCGTATATATTTTCATTGTTTCCTGTTCATGCTTCAGTTTGAATATTTTACATTTTCCTGTTTTCCAATTTATTATTCTATGACTAACAATCTCTTAAACTTATCTACAGACTTCTTAATTTTATGTAATATTTTTGTTTAAGAACTTTATGGCATTTTTTTTATAGATTCCATGTTTCTGATGAAATTTTCCATTTTATCCTATAGCTACTTGAATATACTAGTCTGATAACTCTATATTTATCACTCATGGTTTTTGTTCTGTTATCCAGCCTTTCCCCTGTTTTTCTGGACTTGGTTTTCCTGATAAATTTTATTGATTGTTAGTGATTGTATCTAAAAAATTAGAGTCTATGAATGATGCGCAGGTGACCTTTTAAAAATCTGGAAGACAGTGAGGGTAAATCCCATTAAACTAATCTTGGATTGAAGTAATTAAATTCTAGGCTTTTTGTTTTGTGTACGTTGATCTATTACTAGTCTGCTCTTGCTCCTGCAATGCATTCTTTTAGATGACAGTACTGATAGTTGAAGTTTTAGAGTCCTCCCCCAAGGAAAAACTCTTGTAATAAACTTTTAAACAATCTTAGGAGGGTAGTAGAGAAGATAGGTTTCGAAAAAAGTTGAGATTTGCTGCAGTGACTACAAACTCCTTCTCTAAGAAGACAACAGCTACAGCAAAGAGTAGTGTTAGCTAAAGAGTCAGGTACAGCTAATAAATTCAAAGACTTTTGTTTATTTTCTCTTGAGGGTAAGAAGAGTTATGTGGTCTCATGTGCAGAAGGGGAAAGACTCAGAGGAGAGGCTTTGATGAAAAATTTAAGTGTAGGTTGTAGACGAAGGTGATAAGCTTTATGTTTAAAATTGGACCACTGAGGGAAAAATGGGGACATCTATAACAGTGTAAACAATAAAAATACAGTTAAAAATAAATAAAATTGGACTACCACTATATCTCCCCAGAACATCAAGAAGGAAAGAAACCCTCTTGAGAGGTTTCTCTTTCTTGGACTACATAACATTCCTAGAGAAAACAAATCCCCTATACTGCATTATTTCAGAAGCAAAACAGGCTTATCTGTGGGTTTTGTAGAGCAAGTGTCAGCTTGTTTACAGGGTGTTTCTTCTTTAGAGATGGGCCTATTACTCTGTTTTCTTTCATAAAAATGTGGATACGTGTGTGTGTGTGTTTTACCTGCTCAGGGTAAAAAGTAAGCCAAATATATGAACTATGATAATATCAGACTTGGCTTTATTAGTTCAGAGATACTAAGAAAACTTTGCTCAAAAATATATATGTAAGCACTCATGATAATGCTAACTTGCACTTCTATAAATGTTTTTCTTTGGAAGTTGAATTCTTTTGGTCAGCAAGACTCTATATAATACTCCCGGGAAATGTTACTATTGAACAGTTGACATTTTAAGGGGGACTATCTTGCTTTCTCAATTAGTGACAGTCAGGAGAGCTTGCTCTGCTGGGACTAGAACGAAATATGCCTCAGGGAGGGAGTGGAATTTTGAGGAAGGAGGGGAAACACGGCAAAGTTAACTTGATCTATTTCCCAGTTGTGCTTAGGGCTGGCTCTGAAAAAGTCTGTCATTGACATATTGTAATTCTTTAATCTTAAACTACAGCTTTAGAGAAAAGCCAGTCATACATCTAAAAAGGCACCACTCCTGTGCTTACATGGCAGAGATGGAGGGCAGGTCCTGTCCTTCCTTTGGTGATGGATTATCACCTGAACCCTCCAACCCCTTGACGCCCGCATTCCTCTCCCTTCTCACAAAAGGAGTGACTCTCTGGTAGAGGACAATTTTGTCAATAATTTCTGCACATTTTGTGTAAAAAGGGGGTTATAAATATTAAATGTCCAACGTAGTCAATACTCTCCTTGAATTTAATAAATATGATGTGTACTGTAATCTATTTGGTATCTATGATTTGACTCAATTTCTTAATTTGACTCAATTTCTTTACGCAGTCTCACCCTAAATATTAAGGACTAAGTGGTTTTTATAAAATTATTGTGATAAGCCATTCATAATAATGGATAACTAGAGAGAATTTTATACATATAATATGTAAAATAAATGTTTTCCTATGAAACCATAGAATATATCATATTACCCTTCAGAAAACATTATGCCACAATACATTTAAAATATTTTGAACTTTTTCATACCTTAAATTTTTAGAAAATTACCTTCTTTTTTAAATATATGTTGCCATTGATTACTATTTATGGATTATAAGCTCAAAATCAATTAGTACTTAAAGCTGTGCATACAAGCAATCAGGATTTCCAGGGATATCCACAACCAACTTTATTCCATCATTTTATTTAGCATGATGACCTAGACACTGTGCCAAAAACTTTAAGTACTTTACTGACATATTACTTAATCTGTCGTTAAATTATATGTGATAATTATATATCTTCTATTTTAAGTATGAGAAAAATGAGCCCCCCCAAATTGAAGTAAATTGCCCAAGGCCACACAGATAATCAAAAGCAGAGACACACATTAATAAAAATTTGTCTGACTTCAAATCTTATGTTCTTTATAACTTTTACAGTGTATTACTTAAGTGATTATAACATAATTTCTTCATTTTTTGTATTTGCAAGTGGTCTAATTTTCATCATACAGAAAATAATTTAAAAATAATATAAAAATCTTCTTGCACACCATGAAGGGATAAAAATGAGTTTTTCAAATATATTTTCTTAACCAGATTTTTTATTGTTGTTGTTTGGCAGAATGAGTTAATAGTCATGTTTGGTCACTTAAGAAAGTAAAAGTGAGCAAAGTACAGAGGAACTTTATAAAGTGATATTTTCGCTAGCAAGGATGGTCTGGTTTTCTTTTCTTCAGTACATTTAATTATTTATACTTAGTTTTACTGAGGAAAGTAATTTCATGAATTTAGTACTCTATCATCAATGGGCAGCATTGTTCTCCTGGTGCTAATTTTCCATTAATGAGCAAGTGCTCTACTTGATTTGCTGTACAAATTGAAGTATCAACTCTTAAATTAATTAAAATATCTGAAATCTTAGCAGAAGGTAATAACATTAGACATCTATTGAAATGATCCATAGTTTTTTTTATTAAATCCAATTATATTGCCTAAAATATGTAGTAATCATCAAGAATCATAGTATACATATTTTCTACTCACCAATCAAAATCTTATGACTCATAGGTTGCTTTTTGCTGCTAAGAGTTCTCTTTGTAAGTTCATTGATTTTTTCAATGTGGATTTTAAAGTAGTGAGACTAATTTTCATATGTTCTTACATAGTTTTGTAAAAACTATTTTACAAAATTAAAAAAAATATTTTTACATTACATTAAAGCTTTGAAAAGCATATATAGCAATTATAAGCATATCTGCGATTGCATATTATATAGCACAAAGCAAAGGTGAATTTTCTGATTTAATGTTTCCTCTCAGGTGGACCTACTACCTTGTCTTTCCTTAACCTTTTCACTAAGTATGGCTGGAATTAATAGTGACCAAATCAGAATCCTAGAGGTGAGAGGAATGTCAAGTTCATCCTCTAGTTTCTAAGCAGATATGTGGTTAATTCTCTCCTGGCCCAAGTTGTTCTTCATGGGATGGTGTTCAATTTTCATATTTATTTCTTCTTTTCATATAGAAACACGAATAAAGACTGTAACGATATATTATAGTAACATCTCCTTTTATACAATGCTGTAAAAAATAGAGATTGGTACCTAATATATTTTAGGGATATTTCATATTCTGAGCTCCTTCGCATGCAGAAGACCTCTGGCATTTTGCATGCCCAACACAGCCAGCTTCTCTTCTGTTCATAGCACATTAATCCACTTGACGTTACTTGGGGGTGGTGGAGTTTTTCTCATTCCTACCTTTTCCCTTTGAGAGGTAAGCATAGGCCAAGGATTTGATAACAAGTGCTTGGCAGACAAGCCCACATTTGGAGGATTTCATGTTTGGAGGATGCCAGAGCTCACATTTCTGAGCACTGCCCACCTCAGGGTTCTAGATTTTAGTTAGTCACATGTCACCTTTAACATGTTTTCCACAGCTAAACACCACCTGTTCTGTCATTTAGTTAGTATGTTTTTAAATTTTATTTTGTTAACTAGACTTTTTATTTTGAAATTATTTTAAACTCACAAGCATATGTAAGAAATAATGTGGAGATATTATGTACACTTTACCCCGTTTCCTCTACTGGTAACATACTGCAAAACTATGTAGTAGGAGAGGTGGAAGCAAGGGAGGGGGTGGGGATGGCTGGGGTGCGGGGAGAGGTGGCGGGTAAATGCAGACAACTATAACTGAACAATAAAATAATTTTAAAAAACTGCGTAGTATAATCATTACCAAGATATTGATATAAAAAAATCCATCAGTCTACTCAGATTTTCTAGGCCTTACTTGTAATTATTTGTATGTGTATGTGTATTTAGTTCTGTGCAATTTAGTCATACATATAAATTTGTATACCCATCACTTCAGTCATGGGACAAAAATATTTCTATTATCATGGAGATCCTTTGTGTTACCCTTTTATAACCACCCCGGTCTTTACTTTGTCTCTAAACTCTGGCAACCACTAATCTATTCTTCATCACTTTAACTTCATTATTTTTGAAATGCTATATAAATGAAATCACACAGCTATCACCTTTTGTGATGAGCTGTTCTTCACTCAGGCTAATTATCTGGACAGCTCTCCAGGGTGGTGCACGTATCAGCAGTCCATTCTTCTATATTGCTGAGGAGCATTCCATGGTTTTGATACATTACAGTTTGTTTAACCATTCATCTGTTAAAGAACATCTGCTTTCCTGTGAGTTAACTGAATGTTTTTCAGATTCCATTATGATTTATTTATAATATTTTTCTATGCATCATTTGGTACAGTTTTCTCAGTGGTTGCTTTGGATATTATGTGCATGTGATTTATCACAGCCTAATGGTTTTAACATTTTATAACTTCAGATGAATTGTGGCACCCTTACTCTCATTTTTTCCCACTGCTTTAATCACTTTTACATAGTATTGTCTTTAGTACCGGAAATGTAATACGTCTTTTGATCCTCAAATATACATTTTTAAGAGTAGTTTATGGTGTAAACTCATAACTGCTCTTTTCATCCTTCTTTCTTTCTTCCTGATACTCCACATTTTCTTTTTTTATCATTTCCTTTTATCTGAAGAAATTCCTTTAGCCATTCTTTAACATTAAATCTGCTAGCGACAAAGTCTTTAATTTTCTTTTATACAAGAATTTCTTTATTTTTCCTTCTTCTCTGAAGGCTTATATTTTTAGATATAGAATTAATAGTAGACAGGGCTTTTAGCACTTGGGCAAGGGAGAGTAATGGAGGAAAATGGGGACAACTGTAATTGGAAAACAATAAAAAAAATTTAAAAATGTTGTAACACTTACTTCTTGTCTCCAACTCTTTAGACGAGGATTTAACTCTCACTCAAATTAGTGTTGCCCTACATGTAATGTGTCAATGCTCTCTGTTTTCATAATTTTTTGCCTTCAGTTTTCAGAAATGTAATTATAACATGTCTTAGTGTACTTCTGTTTAAATTTATCTTATTTCGATTCACTCAGCTCTTTAACTCTATAGGTTATGTCTTCTGACAAATTTTTCCTGGAAACCAGAAAGTGCGTAACCAATCATTTCTTTGAATATTCATTGGCTCACTTTCTTTTTTCTTTTTTTATTGGGATTCCAAAGAAAGTAATATTAGATCTTTTGTTATTGTGTTACAGGTTCCCGAGGCTCTTTTTTTCTCAATCGACGTTTCTCTTTGTTGTTAAAATTGGGTAAATTCTATTTATCTTTCATTATATTCACCTATCCTACCTTTTATCATCTCTGTTTTACTGATAAACTCATTAGAGAGTTTTTTATTTTAGTTATTGTATTTTTCAATTCTGTTATTTCCATTTGATTATTTTTATAGCTTCTATTTCTTTGCTGGTTTTTCCTATATTTTTATTGTTTTTCAAGAGAATGCTTGTTAAAGTATATTTATGATGACTACTTTGTCACATAATTGCAACATCTGATTTGTCTTGGTGTTGGCATCAATTGGTTGTCATTCATGTTTTGATCGTCTTGGTTCTTGGTATGATGAGGAATTCTTAGGTAGGTGAGAGGAGTCTCAGAATCAGTAGGGAAATAGACCACTTCCCCTGGCTACTTATTGTCAGTAGGACTCTCAATTAACTCCTTACTGATGGTACCACTAGTTGGTAGTGGTGGAATTTCTGTTTGATCTGTGGGAAAATCTTGCATACCTGAAATGCCTTCTGTTGCTATGTTGGGAGTCAGAAGACACTCTGCCATTTGTTCCCTCCAGTTCTGGAGTCTCTAATTAGTACATCTTCCTCTTTCTACCTTTCAAACAACTCATTTGTGGATTTTTTGTGTGTTATTTCCAGGAGCTGCAGTTACAGTTAATGGGGAGTATCAGGGAGAAACAAGTCTATGTCATCTTCTCTTGGCCAGGAGTCTCTAATTTTATTTTAAATGGATTCAAATTACTATTTATTTACTTATTTATCAGTTTTAGAGAGAAAGGAAGGGGGATGGAGAGGGAGGGGAGAGAGAGAGAGAGAGAGAGAGGACTTCAACACATTGCTCCACCTATTCACCCACCAACTGGTGGATTCTAGCGTGTGCCCACCCAACCTTGGCACATCTGGACAACACTCCAACCAACCGAACTATTTGGCCAGGGCCTGATTCAAATTCTTTACATAGAATTATTCTAAGAATTAAGAACTCTGTGATTTTTATAAAATTATTAGTGTGATATTGCCAAAATCATTATACATGTTTATATATATTTTTTAGCCATGTGAAGAGCAAATTAAATCCCTTTAAATTAGATCTGCTTGTTTAGATAGATATCTTGAATAAAGCAGTTTGGATACAAAGCTAGAGGGTTTTCTGACTCAAAAGAATTAAATTTTGAGGGATTTATATACTTGAAGAGACTTTCTCAGAATTTTGGACCTCATATAATCAGTTTACCTTACATTAAGGTAATCTTTCGTGGTAAGATCGCATTTCATATGATCACCTAATTGTGGATAGCATTGGTTCAATGGGGCATGGGTTAATCAAAATTGATCAATGATGAACACTGAAATCTGCATGATGACTTACAATAGACATTGTGAAAATGACTGTAAGGCAAGAAAATTGTTAGTTCTAAGAAAATGCACTGTTGAAGGTTACATGTAATATTAGGAGGGTCAAATCTCTGCAGCTCTGGGTAAATTTACAAAATTAAATAAGACCAAATCACTTCCTTCTAACATGATGAGCTGAAAATTAATTTAGCCCTTTCTGCATTCAGCCAGCTTCCCACTATCAATATTCCTGGAGATACTCTTGTCTTTTTTAATCAGAGGATGTTTATATCTTAAATGTTTGGATGAATTTTAGATTCTTACTCATATTTAAAGGCCAATGTCAATTCTAGGGATTTTGCTCTGTTGTGGGATGCACAATTTGGCAATAGAAGACTTGGAAATGGTTAATTACTACTAATATCCTTTGTATACTTTCAAAAAATATTGCACTGAATTCCATGCATAACGGTGTTGAATTAGGACTAGGGCATGACACATTATTGATTTGTGTAATGATGAACAAGCTCAGATTCAGAAAAACATTTACAGGTATATGTGACTTTGAAAGTAACTGCCTGCTCTTGAAGTTATCATTGGAATTAAAGCCAAAAAGTGGACATGACTGCCTGCTTTAGAATCAATATATGGCAGGTTAGTCAGTGACTGTAACTTAGGTGTTAAGTCCCCAACCATATTCAGTGCCCAAGGGCAATGTTCTGTTTCAATGGGCCATCTGCTGAGGGTCAGAAAAGAGATTCTTGGAAATTCATAAGCAGTTAAGTCAAAGTTGTGTCTGGATACTTTTTGGTCAGCAAATTATAAATACTAACTATTATATCAGTAGCACTAGGAGGTCCTTAAACTCTTGTTGTGAAGAATAAGAGGAGTTGATGTTATCAGACATTGGCTAATAGGATCCCATCATGAAGTTCTCAGACTTACGAAACAAAAATTAACTCATGTTTGCCTCTTGAATAAAGAACCCAGGTAAGTGACAAGTAAAGTCCTATTTGGAAGAGAGCTATGTTGGAAGAATGGCTGGAGACTGACCCTAAAGATTTATTCCCAGTGCAGTGGAGTAATGCTATGAAGTAACTTTACCACAGAGAGTAAGAAGGCTGAGTAAGGAAAAGCAGGTGACCCAGTGCTTTACTCGGGTGTAGCAAAAAAAGGTGTCCTGCATGATACCACAGAAGTCACTTCTTTCCTCCCTTCCCACAACTCAATAAGATAATATTCACTACTTCAGCTAGATTCTTCTTTTTTTGTTTTTTCAATGCTGAAAATTTAAACAGAAATGGGAAAATGATGTATAACTCTAGAGTAAACTGGGAATGATGTAGATTTAGCAGTTAAAGTGATTTACACAATATAATGCTGAGAAAGAGCAAAGCATTTAGAAGAGAAAAACAAAGCCGTGCTGTGTGGGAGATCCCTGGAGATTCTTACATGAAGAATAGGGTGGTGGAGTAACTAAAGGATCTATGAGAAATAGGACAAGAAAGAAAGTATGTAATCGTGACACATATCAATTTCCAAATATGGCTGTAAATTCTCACATCTCACGTGCTTTTGTGAAACGAGAACTTGACATTTCTCCTTTAAGAGAGGAGGCCATTTCCACTCCTCTGGAATCAGGGCAAGCTCTGACTGCTGTCTGAAAAGCAGTGTACAATGGGAGGGAAGGGATGCTCTGTGGCTCCTGAGTCCAGGTCTGAAAAGACTAGGCAGGTCCCAACCGGTTTTCTTGGAATACTTGCTCAGAACCAGGTGTTCTCCCTCAGAACCTGGCTTCCATGTTAAAAGAAATCTAAGTACATGGAAAGGTAATAACTTGGAGCCTCAGCCCCAACCTCAGCTAAGCCCAAACTCTTGAGTCATTTCAGCCCAGGAATCAGATATGAGAATGAAGAAACTACTAGCCCAAAGCCAGCTGAAGATCCAGTCCTTGTGGACCAGAGGTAGCTATCCTGTCTGAAACACTGACCCACAAATCTGAGCATAATAAAATGACTGCTTTTTATGCCATTGATCTTGAGGTGGTTTGTTTTGCAACAGCAGATAACAGGAACAGAAATGCTGCACTTTCATATTCCTTTAATGATCTTGATGAGATTTATTGAAATGGAATTATACTTCAATTACATTTGGCTGTTGAACAGTGTTTATTGAAAGTTGTGTAGCTTGGAGACTGCACAGCCCAGACTGGGTATTAATATAGTGAACTCGATTTTTAGTTCAGTTCAACTAACATTTGTTTGGTAAAAAGCATCTAAAAAGCACTCCAATCTTGATGTTATCATCTTTTTAAAGGGCAAAACTCTAGCCAAGCAATGTTATTCATGTAATGGTCCTTGAAGTGCCACTTTTGAGCTTTAAAATTTTAATTTTTAGAAAAAAAGTACAACTACGGAGATATCCTTTTGAAGCAAACATCAAAGCCTGTGACCTGTTATTGGTGGAAGAATTATGGTAAATATGTCCCAGGAAACTTTAGCATCTTTGAATTTCCTCTTAATGCATCAAAATACAATTTGAGGAAATTCAAGCTATGAAAAAGCATCTTGCATTTGTGTGTAACTTGATTTTTCACATCTTTTCAACCACTCAAAGTTTTAATTATTGTGCTTTAGGCTATGTCTTCTTTCACGTGACTCCCACCACAGGGCATCAAATGTCACTGAGCTGGAAACAAAGATACCCTAGCAAGGTAGGAGAGCTCCTTCTGGTTTCATCTTTAAAATGATCTCCAAATTCTCTTCACTTTTCAAAGTCTGTGATATACCCACTAAGTCGAGCTGGAGGCAGATTACTACTTTCTAGATGAGTGAACCTGGACAAGTTTCTTAAATTTGTAAAGTCTGTTTTAGTAACAACATGTAATTTAGTTTAGCATCTGCCCATAACTGTTACTGGGAATTAAGTAGGAAGTTAACAATTCAGTTTAACAAGCAGGGGAGAATTAATGTCATATTCTCTACCAGGGGTGTCCAAACTTTTAATATTTTTGTACCACACTGGAAGAAGAAGAGTTGTCTTGGGCCACACGTTACATACATTGTGACACATAATCACAAAAAAAATCTCATAATGTTTTAAGTAAATTATGATTTTGTGTTGAGCCACACTCACAGCCATCCTGGGCTATGGGTTGGACACCCCTGCTGGACCCTAAGAGAGTTTGGCCAGCCCAGCTGAGCATGCAGCTATTTGGGGGCAGCGTCAGTACAGACAATACTACAATACTACAATACTAGCATCGGCCTGACCCAGGAAAACGCTTCCTAGTGTTTGTAATGGGGCGGAATGGGAGTGAGGGTTAGTTTCATGATTGGAAGACTATGGAAGGACTTCAACAGATGGAACTGCATACCTCCAGAGGAGACTGAAGTGGGAAAATCTTTTATTGGTTATTTAGTTTAATTTTAGGGACTGTAGGAGACCATTCTGCATGGCATGGGCCCAGCTCCCACTTGGAGATGCACAGGACCCATGCCCACAGGTAGGTTCTCCCTTGGGGAATCAGGCCTGCAACGTACCTAGGCCACTTTGAAACTTGCTTTTGCTAAAACTCCCTCACCCCGAGTTGAGACAGCAAGTGCTTACTGTAACTTCCTAAAATCCATGCTAAAACGCTCCAGTATAGAGTGTAACCAGTTCAACCACTTTTCCCTTTTCATTTGCTAATATCCTTCTTCTATGATGTGATTAGTATCAGCTCTTTGGTTTTCTGTAAAAGGTAACCACCTAAAGCCATCCTGTGCATAGTAAATGAGAACCATCATATAATGTTCCCAGAAACTCAGTAAGGGCAGGTCACCACAAGGGCTGATGCTTTTTCTCCCCTTGAGAGAAAAGCCATGCTCTCCCTTTTCCTCCACAGGACTCAGTAGTCTGTGTGAATGTATCTCATCTCATCCATAATGCCGCAGACACTGTGGGCTGGTGTCCGTGTCAGGGACTATAATTTAATTGGTGGGTGTTTTAAAATTAAAATGTAATATATCCATATATATGTATGTCATAAGTAATACTTGGTGTGAATGTATTTATAATTTTATATTAATTAATGCATATTTTATAATACTGTTGAATAATTTGAATCTCTTAAGCAATAACAAAGAAAGGAATGTATGTCTATATATCCAAATTGTCTGCAAGAGAATATATACAATGTTTTGACTAATGGTATATAAACAAAGGAAAATTATGAAAAAATGAACTTAAATAGGGGAAATGGATTAAAGCTACATTAGGATTTCAAACAAAACCTTAGGATCCAATATTGTTCTATATTTCTCTGCTTTTCATTAGTGTTTTTATTAAAATTCAGTGTAGGTGGAATCTTTTTAGTAGTGTTATATATTCCATGCCTTATAATTTCTTACAGTTGTTTCTGTGTGGGAAGTAGAAGTGGTGTGTCTGTGTGCATGACCTCAGACAGTCAGTGATGTTCTCCAGTGGCACATATGACAAGGATCATCAAGTACAATTACTAATCAATTACAGAAATCTTGGAAAAGGCAGTGAAAAAGAAGTAAATATTGCACTGTGAAAATTAGGGTTCAATAGTGAAGTTTAATGACATGATTTAGTGTAATAATACATATCATGTTCAGTCATAAAATGTTAGTTCTAAATGGGAAAGATTTAAAAATTCATATCAGATCCAGTGAAAAGAGAATTTTTAGAAGTAAAGGTCAAATTGAACTCACAACCTTTACAATACAAAGGGATTTCTCATTTCATTTATAAAGTGATTTAAGCACTCCCTCTCCTAAGGCCACTTGCCTAACATTAGGATTTATGCTTCACTAGTGCCTAGACTTGGGATCTCTAACATTCTCTTTTAACAGCCACTTGGATAATACCAGTCCCATGTCTTGGCATATAAAACAATAAAAGATCATCTTAGAATACTTTGTTTTCAGGAACAGGGAGACTCTCGATAACTTGTGGGTTACAGTTAAGGCGGACAATTTGGTCAACTGGGAAACAGGGTTTTTAGAGGACAATTATCGACAGAACATCAAGAGAAAACAATGATTTGTGTCAACTGAAACATTCTCAGTATGTAAAACAAGTTTCATTGTTGAAACAAAAATGCAAATTTTCACATAAAATATGTATTAAAAGTTATTTTTCCCACATGAGTTTACAATATTATCTCCAAAACCACATAAAGTAATCAATACAAACTGAGTCCAAGAGTGAGATTGTGATTAATGTCCTAGATATATAAAATATAGATGTGTTTTTTTAATACAATGAACGAAGATATTTAAATAGGCATGTATGTAGGAGGGATATCGGGTAGTATATCTGGCTTCATTATGTTTTCTCTACTGGAGCTCTGGTGGCTCACCTTGGCTTTGATTTGTGCACTACTGTAGAACTTGTATATGGATCACTCTGTCAGTGTTACATGGGAAGTCATAAGTCAGACTGAATTGAGAGAGAGAACAAGAGAAAAGAATGGGAGGGAGGGAGGGAGGAAAAGAGAGAGGGGAAGAGGAGAGAAAGAAAGGAAAGAAAAAGAGAACAAGAAAGAAAAAGAAAAGGAATAAAAAAGAAAAGGGGATGAGAAAAAACAAACAAACTGAGTTGGGATTAATTTTGGGATACTGAACACAAGCCATGCTGTACTTAACAATGTGGTAATATACACAGAGCCTGGGCTAACCCACTCCTGTCATGGCCTAGATGGAATCAGGCAGTGTAGGCTTTGATGTAGCAGTACTGCCTCAGGCTGCATGGACATAAACTAAAGAGATTGTAATTGTAATGGGGTCTGGAATTGGATGATAGGGAGTTAAACTCGGAAGAACAGAGAACTCTTTGTGAAATAGACACTTTCATGATCACTTGGGCAGGACAGCTTTGGATGGGGAAGAGGGTATAACAATTTGATTTGGAAAATGAAGAACCCAGCAGTTTTGAAGTTTCTTAAAACATATTAATTTCTTGATAATATATTGCATAATAAAATTCCTAAAATTTTGTATTGACAACTGGGCCTTTGTGGAAGTATGGCAAAATGTTACCCAGTTTAGAGGGCAATTGTTAAGTATATTTTATACATAATTAATTTATTTTAGGCCAGAGAAAAAAATTTTCCTTTATCTTATCTGTGATGTGAGATCCTGACCTTAAAAAAATCGATTTCAGGTGATTCCAAAAAGGGATCAATACTTCTGAAAAATACATAATGGAAGCTTCTTGTGTGAATCTGCACTGTCCTGTAATGCTTTAAATACAAACTGTGTTTTAAAGAAAAAGGTGGGTAACAGATCATTTAAAAACATTTAACTGATAGCATATATCATACTAAATATGTTTTTGGAAGTCACTAAATATGCAAGTCACAAACTGTAAGTAATATTTAAAACATAAAATTCTATGTTTTATGTGTGTATTTATGTATGGACATAAAATAGTTAATGTGCAAAATAAATGACCTCTTTAAATTAACAAGTATATCATAGACACCATGATAGAAAAATGACAAGGATGAAATAGAAATTTGGGGAAGAAGTACAAATGCCTACTAAAATATGAAAAGTAATAATGTAAATGCAATTTGAGATTTTTTTCTTAAAATATAAGGAAAAGAAAGCGCTTGTTAATGTCTATTTTTGATTATGGTGAGAAAAAGTGGGTACTAACATAAATTGGTAGGAATTTGTGTGGTGTTATATGAGGTCAATTGGTAGTGTTACAATTGAAATGAACTTTAAACTCAACATTCAAATTTAAGATTTTAATCTCAAAGAAATACATGAAAACATGAACTAGCAGGTACAAAGATACTCATTGCTAGATAGGATATAGTTCTTTTTAAAATGCATGTTTTATTTTTATTTTTTAGAATTTTAAAATTACAGTTTACATGCAATATTATTTTGTATTAGTTTTAGATATACAGCATAATGGTTAGACAATCATATACTTTACAAAGTGTTCTAGTACATAATTTTCATCCTCATGGAGTTTATTTGACTGGGAAGATATGACTTATATCTAAGAAAAATATAAAAGCAACATATTTAAATATTTTAATTCAAACTATAAATGTTTAGAAGAAAAGAGATAAGTATGTGACTATATTATTAAGAAAGATTTTTATGGAAAAGGCAATGCTGGCTAATAAATTCTATACCTAATTATTATAAAAAATGACCATTTATTACTTAGAAGGCAAGTTCCATAAAGGCAGATTTTTTTATTTCATTTATTGCTGTTTCCAACATCTGAAACAATGCTTCTCATGGAATGGTCAATGAGCACATGTTTGCTTAAAAAATTAAATTACATGTGACCGTATAAAATGAGGAAATTCTAGAATAAGGAAATTTCTACTAGATGTAAATCTGACTAAAATGAGAACAGCATTAAAAACAAACAAAAAAAAAACCCCCAGAAAAACATAGCCTCATCAACTCCATTATATTTTAGGCAGACAAGGATAAAAACACCACCCAAATAATATCAGTATAACATTTTTTTATGCTCTGTGAAATATGCCCTTAAAATAATTTAAAATGACAGAGAATTTATCATTTAAAAAACAAAGTAAACTCAAAGTAATCCTCAAGGAAGTCATTAAATAATATTTATTCCTCCACATTCTAAATTAAATTAATTGTGTGTTCTTTTTACAAATAGCATCTGTCTAAGCTGTCAGTTTACTAAATGAAACACTTCATCATTTTGACTCTATCCAAAATCAAACTCTGCTTGAAACTTTAAGTCCATTTTTGTTCTATTAAAAGAAGTGTTGAAGATTTATTTTCTATATTTGTAAATGTTCGGATCAAAGATGTTGTATTGGTATGTGCTAAAGTGAAAGAAGATTATCAAATTCTAATGTTGAAGCTGTTAGAGATTGTTCACTCCTATCCATTTTCATTTATCTTATAAATAAGAAAACTGAGGCCTAGAAAAAATGGTTAACAGAGACTTCAAAATTAGAAGGACTTGTACATAAATAAGTTGGAAACATTAAATATGGGACTTTGAGGAAGTTTAAATCCTGTCTGGGCTTTTGTTTTCCTTTTTTTATTGTTGTTCAGTAACAGTTGTCCCCATTTTTTCACTTTTACTCTCCGCTGCCCTACTCCCTCACCTCCCACATTCAATCCTCCTCCCACCCATTGCCCTTATCCATGGGTCCTTTACAGATGTTCTTTAGCGACTCTTCTACTTCTTTGCCCCTCATCCTCCTACCTCCCCTCTGGTCACTGTCAATTTGTTCTTTACTTCCAAGTTTCTGGTTCTATTTTGCTCACTTGTTTGTTTTGTTAATTAGGTACCCCTTAAAGGTGAGATCATATGATATTTGTCTTTCACTGCCTGGCTTATTTCACTTAGCATAATGTTCTCCAGTTCCATCCATGTTGTTGAGAAAGGTAGGAGTTCCTTCTTTCTTTCTGTTGTGTGGTATTCCATTGTGTATATGTACCACAGTTTTTTGATCCACTCATTTACTGATGGGCACTTAGGCTGTTTCCAGTACTTGGCTATCAAAGGTTAATCATTAGACCTATATTTTTAATAAATTATCTCCCTTAGGGAATTCAATCTTTATCATGGTTTTGTACAATTTTTGAGTTTTTCTATACTGTCAATGTTTCATCTGCCAAAATTACAATTATTTGAGATGTTATTTGGAAAATGGAGATTCTCAAGTTCAAACAAATCTGTGCAGAACAACAGAAGAATTGAGTGATGTGCATGCTAACAAGAATGATGGGTAACTTACAGTAGCGACAACAGACTTTTTAGTGAGAAATATAAAACCAAATGCTGCCCCATTGCACACACACCTTTGCCAGAACCAGGTATTACTTGTGACTGATAAAACCAAGTACATTGTTTCTTTAATAAGGTTGGGCTTTATATTCATCTTATTTTTATAGTACCCAGGTACTAATCCAGTGCAAGAATATAATGGGTTCTCAATATCTTGTTTGTTGAACTCAATTGAATTCTTAACCAGAAACCCATCCCTTCCAACTTTTAAGTGGTTCATTATGACACTGGATTATCATCAAATTGTAGTAATTGCAGAACTAATGTGTGAGCTTTTCACCGAAACTTCAGGTTTCTGTATTCACACTTTCCTTCCATTGCCATTTCATTCCATTGCCTTCCTGATTGAACAGTGCAATTACATAGAGTGTTAATTGTCTGCTAATAGGAGGAATAATGATAAAATTACATAGTACATGCCCCTAATAGCTCTCAAATTACTGTTTTAGATTCATTCTCAATTTATAACCAAATTCAGTGATGCTGATCCAATTTTTCACAAACACATTAGCAAATAGTATTGTATAAAATACTGTATTCAAGTTCTGAATTTAAAATATATGTTGGAATTCAGCACAGTAGAGGACTACAGAGCCAACACACAAAAATCATTTGCATTTCTCTATACAACAGAAATAATATGAAAAAGAAAAAAGAACAATTTCACTTACAATAGCATCAAAAATAATAAAATATTTTAATTAACTTAAACAAGAAGGTGAAAGGCTTATATAATGAAAACTAAAAGTGATTTCTAAAAGAAATTAAAGAAATGAATTAATAACATGCTTTTCATAAAATGTACTCTTTCTTGAGAGACTATGCACATTGATGGTTATTTTCCTTCAATTTTTCAGATAGTTCCTTTTCTGGATTTCCCATGTACATCCAGTTAAATACAATGGTTTATTTGGGGTTCCTTGATTTTCATCAATTTGATTAGTCTATGAATAATTTATTTTGGAAACTTTAAATAATAAAATGGCTGGGCTCTACAGGAACAAAAGGCTCAGGGAATCTGAATTAGATATTTCTTTTCCAGATACATTGGCAAAAGAAAGCATGCATAGTATTGCATACTTAATGAGAATTAGCTGTTATGAACATTGGTTATGATTGAGATTTGTGAAGACTTATTCAACAACAAAAAAAATCAAAGAACTAGTGTGAGAGAAAACTAATTTTGGGATTAGAATGCTGGTCTTTAAAAAACCTTTATTTTCTTTACCGAAAAAAATTGCTGTGGTCCTGGGACATGAATATGCAGATGTGTGAAATGGAATAAAATGTCCAAAAGTACACAGGCCAAGTACACACAATAACATATGAAAAGATGACATTTTAAATTACCGAGTAAAAGATGAGTATGTGTAATGATATTGCAAGAACTAGAAGATTATATAGGTAAATTCCATTTAAATCTGGTATTATAAACTTTTAAAGACTGCTCAAAATCTAGATACACTAAAAAGAGCAATAAATTAGACTGTATAAAGCTTTAAAGTCTACTATTTTGCATAGAAAATTACCATAGTAAAGAAAACAAATTAAATTTACATTTAAAGACAATATTGGCAACACAATTCATGGATAAAAGGCTCATCTCACTAGTATATAAAAAGCATAAAAATTATTTTCAAAATATGAAAAACAGGTGGAAAAAAGGTTTATTTAAGGAAATAGTGCCACGCTCAGAGACACAGGTGAACTAGCTTAAGACCTGGCTCCTCCATGGCCTGTAAAAGGTCTATTATATAGGGTGGGAAATCATTAATCGTGGTGACTAAGAGAATTGAGGGTATGGATTCTACTGATTGGTTGGGGCCAGGGTAGGGAGTAGTGAGTTGATCATTGTATGAGGTCCAGATGTCAGCCATGAGGTTTCACGAGCGTGTGGTGGGTCTGGGGCTGAAACACTACTGAGGTCAAGATGTTATCTTTGGTTTGACCAAAACTCTGTTTCCTTGATCAATAGACCTGAGGCCTTATTCTTAAGAAAGTTTGACGCTGACTGGAACTTAATGTCCTAAGGGCTTAATGATTAATGGAGTGGACTTGCTGCTTATCATAATGATATTAGACTGGGAAAAGCTAGTGTGAAATAAGAAAAAGTCATATTAAAGAAATGAAGTTTCTGTAGGTTTAAAAAGTTCCTCTTTTTTGGCTATTCCTCAGTCTTCAGGAATATAGGGCAACTGGGTAGAATCACAGCAGTTCATCATTGAGGCTTTAGAGTATGTTTTAGCATCTGGCAGGCTGGCGCCCTCTGTCGTTCTTCCTGCTTCCTGTTCCAGAGCTTTCCTAAATATTCTAGCACACTCGTTTTTCACCTGCTATTGAGACTTGCTAGTTTCAGAAAAAAAAATAATTTTGAAGCCATGTTAAATTTATATGTTAACTTGAGGAAAATGAACACTTTTTGATATGTTTGTTTCAAAACAAGAGATGTTCCTCCATTTATTCAAGTCAATGTTTTTGTCTTCAGGATATTTTATAGTTTTCCGCACTGTATGTTTTCACATTTACTCCTAAGTATTTAGCCTTTGTGATTAATTTTGTGAATGGAATTTATTCTTTTCTATCTATGAAGATTATTGACCATATCACTATTATTTTCAACATCTTTCTGCATTATTATATTGTTTGCATGGCTCTTTAAATAGACCACTTTTAGTTTTTCAGTTATATAATCCGCAAATATTGATAGTAGTCAATATTTGCCTGTGGTAAGAAGAACCCTTGCCTTGTTAGTGAGAATTACTCCAGTGTTTCCCCACTGAGCAGAATGCTAGCTGTAGTATTATACACACAGAGAATCATGTTAAATATCAAATGAGTTCTATTTTAAAGTATTATTATCAGAAACAGGTGCTGAATTTTTTCAAAAAAATTTTTCACAGACACTTTAGCATCTGTGGAAGTAATGATATTTTTTATTGAATCCATTAATGTAAATGGGGGGGCAAAAGTGGTTTATAGCTGTTCATGTGGCAAATAACACAATAATTAGTAAATAATAATACAAGAATAAACTTTTGCATACTCACAACTGTAAACCTACTTTTGCCCTGCCCTATATTACTAATGTCCAAATATTTCATAACCATGAATGTATTGGTATCAATATTATCTTGAATAGATTTTCTTTCAATGTTACACCTTAATATTTAAAAAATTAGCAATTATATTTTTTCTATGCTCTGAAACAATATAAACAATTTATGCAGCATTGAGCTTTCCTGAGCTTTAAAGGTATACCTAAATTCCTCTGTAATGCTATCTGACATTTATGTTCTCATATGGGATAATCTTCGACATGTTTCTCCGTTTCTTTTTTTAGAATTGGTCTGGTTAAGTTTTTTTGATTCTATATACGTATATAGACTTCTAATGGATTTTTAAAAATTTATCATTTTCCTTTGAGCCTACCTAATACTATTTAATTCAAATTAGAGTACCCTATTATAGTTTTATTTACTTTATGATTGTTTGGGGGAAGACAATTTTCAGCAACAGAAAAATGTTTTGACTTTTAGCTTGTCTTCTTATGTTAACTATACATGGACATTCTACACAGTTTTCAGGTCAATCTGAACTGTATGGATTAGCTATAAGAGATGGTATACCTGGGAGAGAAGCATTCAGTTTGCTTACTGGTTACCCCAGCTCATGAGTGCACATTTGGTTTGTATAGAGAAGTAAGCTTATTTAATTGACAGGTTTCTGTGTTTTGTTCTATTTTGTTTGTTTGTGGAGTGAAGTCTTGGTGTGTTTTCTGATATGTGATTCTGGTGTTGTGTCTCAAATTCTACTCCTTGGTGTTTTTTTTGCCTTTCACTGTCAAGCTGCTGAGAGATGCCTTAGATCGCTAACTCACACCTTGGTCCCCAGAAGCAGTGATTTCTTACACAGGGCCTTCTCTAGTGCCATGTAACTTTCTTTCAGTTCTCTAGTAACTGGTAATCTGGTCTAGCAAGTATCAGATAGGTTCTCAAGAGATAAGCTGTTAAGGGTAAGGTAGGAGTATTTCTTTCTGGGTGATTGATCTGTGGTCCATTACTTCTATGGTCTCTCTCTCTCTGAATAAAATAGCTTTTATTTATTTATTTTTATCCATAGTTACTTCTTTCCATTTTTTGAATTTATTGGGGTGACATGGGTTAACAACATCATACAGGTTTCAGGTGCACAATTCTATAACACGTCATCTGTACATGGTACTGTGTGTTCACCGCTCAACTCAAGTCTCTGTCCATTACCATTTATCCCCCACTTCTCTATCCTCCTCCACCTCTCCCTCCACCACCCCCAGGCCATCACCACACTGTTGTGCATGCCCACAAGCCTTATTTCCTCTCTCTTTTTTCCCCTCCATGACCCAGTGATTCCACTTCTTTGAATTTGTCCAAAGAAACGTGAAACATTAATTTGAAATACTATATGCAACCCTATGCTCATTGCAGTATTATTTACAATAACCAAGATATGGAAGCAGTTCAAGTATCCATCAGTGGATGAGTGGATAAAAAAGCTGTGGTACACTTACACAATGGGATAGTACTCAGCTGTAATAAAAGGAGGAAATCTTATCTTTTGGGACAGCATGGATGGACCTGGAGAACATTATGCTAAGTGAAATAAACCAGTCAGATAAAGGCAAATACTATATGGTTTCACTTATTTGTGGAATCTAATGAACAATATGAACTAACAGCAAAATAATGACAGGCTTTCCTCCCTCTTGTTTTCTAACAATATTATCCCTACTTTTTACTCTAATGTGATTATAAAATTGCCTCTGCTTCTTTCTGATATTTACTGCTAAACTTCCACATAATTTCACTTTGTGCCATTTTCTGCCTTCTGGTTTTCCAGTGTATATATTAAGCTTGGTTTTATTTATTTGTTAAGCTTGTTTATGTGTTTGCTTTTTTCTTTTTGGGGAGGATGTTTAGAGAATTCACTTAGGCTGTTCCTATTTTGTTATAAAGGTGCTGT
>PVKM010002394.1:0-65475 GCA_004027735.1 Carollia perspicillata | reverse complement strand
AACAACCGAAGACAGTCAAGTCGTAAGAAAGCATTAACCTTACATCCTCAAAAGACCAAAGCTAAATTTTATCGCAGTCGTGATGGTGAGGAGGAATTAGTGTGCAATACAGGAAGTTACTTCCCTTGTCTTACCATTTTCAGCACAGGTTAGGTTGTGTTAGTTGAACGACTGCTATGTCACTCTGGGGCACCGGGCAGTGCCCTTGGCTGTGTCATCTGTAATGTCGCAGTGACCCTGCCTCAGGGCTGTTACCGCCCTTTCACAACTAAGACAATGAATTGGGGAGGGAGGGAGGTACTAAACAACATTTTTAGTGCCCTGGACCCCTTGGTGAGCTGGTGAAGCCTATGGACTGTTTCCCAAAACACTGTTTGTAAATTCATAAACTAAATTATATAGGATAACAAAGGAAACCAACTTTCTTAAAATACAATTGTCAAAATATTAAAATTACAAATTGTGATATGGTAGCATGTGCTTTTTGATTAAGGCCTTAAATAAGAAAGCTTAGGTGCTGGGTTAGTAGCTTCCATAATTGCAAATAAGTAATTAGTACAAACAATAT
Organism: Carollia perspicillata; assembly: GCA_004027735.1. NCBI lineage: Eukaryota > Metazoa > Chordata > Mammalia > Chiroptera > Phyllostomidae > Carollia > Carollia perspicillata. The sequence goes on along the minus strand of PVKM010002394.1, from coordinate 64,907 downwards.
TTTGAGATCTGTTCCAATTGTACTGTGACTTATGGGGGTGCAAAGTAATAGATACTTTGAAAATACTGTGGGTAGTTGCCTATATTCATAGTTGCAAGTAAGGCTACATTTTAATTAGAGGTTAACAAAAGTAAAGGTGTAAGTTCCTTTTTATCCAGTCTCACAGATCTCCTGAATTCTCCCCAGGGCCCCTTTGGTCCACAGGTTCAGCACACTTCAGACGTCATAGTTATTAAGTACCTCGTAGCTGTGGGCTCAGACGCACATCTGTGCGATCCCAAAGCCTTTGCTTTTCCTTGTGTGTCGTAGTGCCTCCCCACACTATTACTTACCCTCCGTAAGGACCTCACGTGTTTAACCGGTCATCATACGCCCTGTGGAGCAGGTTGCGACAGAAGCAAATAATAAAAATTAAAATGTGATCATAACTCTTTATTTTACAAGGAACTTTCACAAATAGTCTAAGGATCTTAATTTCTTCGCAATCACACATTTTCTCTATTAAGCCATGATTCCACTGCAAAAGATGGCTCTTACCTCACTTTTTGCAAGGATCAGAGAAATTCAGTGACTTGCCCAGGTTCACACAGCTAGTAAATGACAGTCTTGGGATTTGAACTCCTGTATCTTTTGGTCGTATATCTCTGTTCTGTCATTCTTCTCTATTACCCACTAGTAACATGAAAAGATGTCAGCTGATTTCTCTCAAAAACTGCACAGAATCTAGGCATGTCCAGAACAAGGCCCATGTCTCCTAATCTCCAGCACCATTGCCTCTAAAAGCCTATAGCTGAGAATTTACTGTCATCTAGTTTTGTTTTTTTTTTTAATTTGAGCGAGAAAAACACTGATTTGTTCTATTTATTTATACATTCATTGGTCAATACTTGTATGTGCCCTGACTGGAGATCAAACCCACAACTTTCGTGAATCAGGACAATGCTCTGACCAACTGAGCTACCCAGCCAGGGCTCATCGAGTGCTTTAATCAGACATGACGAGCATGTGGGATTACCAGGCTAGAATCATTGAAGGTGCTGGCTTGTATTTTAGGTCGTCGTCTTCAAATGCTGATAAAACCAAACAACAAGCAAGGAGGCTCTTTCATTCAGCCCTAAGCAGGCGGTGATTTAGTCTCTGGTCACTGCACTCATGTCAGTCCTGTCCCATGGGGCTCCCCCTCCCCTGGTTTGATGCGTGTCCGTGCATTTCCCTTGATGACCATTTACTCTGCACTGTTGTTAAGGCTGTAAACGTGCTGTTCGACAAGCAGGGTTTGCAGAGAAGTCTCCCCAGCAGCTTCCACCTTGTGCTCTTTGAGATTTCCCTGCAGGTTTAGATGACAACATGGGCCCATGGAATTTACAGATGGTGGGGCCCACGTGCAATCCGTTCTTGCCAACTCCCTCTCTCCTCTAATGAGATGGTTCAGAATGCCAAATCCAGAAATTAGGTCCTGCTTTTGGAGTCATCCTTGCCTTCTTGGCAGTGTCTGTGTACATGTCTTTTTTGGTCGTGCCTGGCTTAGCCAACTCCGTCTTTCGGTTGAAGTCGAGAGAGTTTAGCAACACTTTAGCTCTCAGAAAGCACAGTATCACCTTGGCAATTTGCATGTTCACCTCTGTACATATGAGATACCGCCCAAGTTTGCCTTTTGCCCAAACAAAGGTTCACAGAAAAGGCTGCGTGGTGTCCTCATCCTTAAACCTAGAGGAAGAGTGTTATGGGGCTTACTCTTGTGTAGCTGGCACCGTGTGTCAGCTACAGAAGCCTCTGGATGCAGACTTCCAGGGAGAAAGAGAATCCATGGTTGGTTCAAAGTTGACTTCTATTTTCATTGTTGGGGCAGATTCATTTGGAGCAAATAAGCTGGGAAACTGCTTAGATTTGTTCTTCGCGGTGCCCATGCAAACATCTGTTCTTCTATTGCCCGTTCTATCGTCGTGTTCAGCACCGACCAGGTCAGTGACGCACAGTTCTCTCGAGCCAAGCCACGCCGAAAAGCTGCTTCCATGCTGCATTCGTCTCTGCTAGACAGCAGCCATATTTTTTAAAACTCAAAGCCAGAGTGTGTTTAGTCTTAAAGGTACATTATGCTCTTAGCTCATGTAACCTTAAAAAAGTTACTTCTGGTCTTTGGCATAGATTTCTCTGGTATTAAAGCAGCAAGGTCTTATTTTCTAGAATTTTAAAGGGGCATGTACATATTTGAATAGCGTATCAAAGAAATCTTAATTCAAACTTGAAAAACTATTGTAAACTGTTCAATTTCTGATCCCCTAAGTCACACGGCACCTTTATAGTCCCTAAAACATGTCAGATACAAAAAATTCAGATCCTGGCTGTGGAATTCTGCCTGATACAAGCCTTTTTTTTTTTTTATCTTCAAAATAACAGGGCTTCCTGGGTGTTATCTCTCCCATCTGTTAATAAGTTTATTTTGTGAACTGTGAACTGTGGGACTCATTCTGTTATGTATAGAATAATTACAACTTACAGAACAGCAAATCAGAAATTTTGAGTCGTCTTCCATTTAATTTCCAATTGTGTCTGGGCTTTTCTGTTCAACATGGATTCCCAATCCATTTTGGTTTGGTTGTACAGTGGTATATAGAGCAATTTACTTCTGATCTACCCTACCTCCTTATTTTCACTATATAAAAATGCTGAAAATAATAGGAGTTAAACATTGAAAGAAATAGCATTTAGATTTCATCACATAAGGTGCATTGATGTGTACCTTCAACTGTTATCCTTAAAAATGACGGTAGAGCTACTGTTTTTAAATTTTTGCTGCTTCATTTATGTGTTTTCCAGATTGCTATGTGATAATAGGTAGTGAGGCCGATGTGAGTCCACAAATAAGGCTGCTGAAGACGTTAGTCCCTCTCTTCACAAATTGAAGTGCGTGTCTGTTGAATCCCCCTTTTTCCTCCATAAGAAAGAGCAGGCAGTCAAAGACTGTGAGATGTGTCTGTGTTCCGTTTTTCCTTCCTGTGCCCACGCAGAGAACCCCACAGGTGTCCCTGAGCCATGGCCTGCCCGGGCCTCAGGGGCCAGGAGGTGGCCAGAGAGGGGCCAGGTGGGCCTACAGCGTCTACCCTGTGGCTCTCCCAGGTGCCTTTTGTTTGCACCTTGGTCTGCTGGTGGCTTTGACAGCCCAGAGCCATAGGGAGGAGGGCACAGCTGTGTTGGATTTTTCTTTTCAAAAATGAAAACGGGTGTGTGTAAGAGCAATATGCTGAGGTGTCCGTATGTCTATGATAAAAGTGTAAAGAAGTGTGTGGAATGGAGAACTGCAAAATCTCCAGGAGAGTGTTCTCTCTGGGGGTGGAAGTATCACAGGAAAGGAGCCAGAATAGCCTTCACCTACGGCAGCAGCATTTTAGTTCCCCAGCTGAGGATGAATTTGCAAAGTTTTACTGCAGTATTCTTGAGACCATTTTGAAAGTGTAAGTATCGTGAATAATGTGTTCTCATTATTAATGATTTTTATATCAATGAAAGATATAAAAGAGAAATGAAAATCATCTATTTCTACCATCATGCATGGGAAATGCTGCTCTTAATATTTTGGCCTACGTCCTTCCAGGATTTTGTGTGTTTAACTCCCTTTCTGTTTCCCTTTCCGTTTCCCTTTCCGTTTCTCTTTCCCTTCCCTTTTCCCTTCCTTTCCCCCTTCATTTATTAGTGTACAGATGTTTCCACAATAACATTTGCTTATGCGTGTGTGTATATGCATAGAGAGAACTAGGGGGAGAGAGAGAGAGTAAATGGACCATACTCTACACTTCATTTTTATACTTCCCTTTTTAAAACAAGTTTCACTTTGGAACTATTTACACATTAATAAATATAGCTACATATCATCATTCTAATGGTTGCATATTAACCTACCTGTGGGTTTACTATACATTTATTTAACAACCCTTTCTTGGTGAACATTGAGTTTTCATTTTTAAATCTCATAAACAGTACAATAATGAACGAGCTGTATGAACATTTTTTGCATACTGGTCTAGTTACTCCCCTAGGATAAATTTCCATGGGGAGCTGCTGAGTCTAAGGATGGGCAGAAGCTAAATGTTGATGTATTTCACTGAAGTATCCTCCAGAACAGGGTCCAGTGCAGGGGGTGTGGGTCGTGTCATTGCTTTGCCAGCTCGAAAACCTGAAGTGGGTCGGGGAAGGTCGGAAGGGGTCGGGGGACAAACGGTGATGGAAGGGGACCTGACCTGGAGTGGGGAGCACACAGTGCAACACACAGGTCCGGTATTGTAGAATTGTGAAAAAATAATAGCATCAAAAACATTGTTATAATTTTCATCAATATGATTCCCTGTCTTAGTAAAATAATTTTTCTCTCTACCAGAGTAGTATCTCATCATTTTGGAAATTTGGCAAAATACAGAAGATAATTAATATACCTAAATCTTCCCCCCCAGAGTTAATTATGGTTACTATTTCTGGGTATTTCTTTCTAGTTTCTTTTGTGCATATTTTTTCAGCATTAAACATAGAATTTTGTCATCTGCTTTTCTTAACTATATTATCGGGGGGGTTTGTCTCTAAATGATTTTAAACAATCATTTATCAGTATTGATGCCTGGAACTCATTCATCCATTTCCCGTATTGGTCATTGGATTATTTTTCATTTTTTGTTGTTATAAATGGTGCTGTGATTCCCTCTGACATGTTTCTAGAACTGAGATTCGAGAGTATGAACACTTCAAACTGATACAGATCGTCACATTATTTCCGTAAAGGGTATAGTTATCCCCATTCTTCCCAGAGGTGAACCAGAATACTGTTCCACTATTTCCTGGCTGTCGTTAAGAATCACCGTTTTAAAAAGTCTTGCTGGCTGAACGTGAAGGAAAACACCAGTGCGTGGTGTTTACGAATGGCCAGCTCGATGAACCTGTTTGTCAGGTAGCCAGGTCCTGACAGAGCAGTGCTAGCCCGTCTTTTCAGCACGTGAAGGAAGGGCGTACGTTGCAAGCTGTCTTCTGGCGTTCCTTCCCAAAGGGCACTGAACCTGGACCCAGGCTGAAGCCCAGCTTTATGGCCCAGTCCCCACAGAACAGTTGCTGAATCATTCATCTAAGAGTATGGAGTCTCGTGTTTAACACTGAAGGACTGGACAAACGTTCGTGTGATTGCTGAGGAATAAAGATCTTCTGTTCAGATTTGTTCTTTCCTTTTTATCATTTGTGATCAGTCTGTGGAAATCACACAAGCTGTCAGAGCAGGGAACTAGATGTAAGAGGGCGGAAAGACAGAGAAGGGTTCTGGTTGATTTCTGTTCCTCTGTTTGCAACACCTCTCGGCCAGCCCCTCCCCCCCTGATTCCTCCCATCCCCTCAAAATGAGCACAAGTCTCCCATGATAGTGATAAGAAAGAGAATCCGGGCCTTTTGAATCTCCTAGATTAGAACTGACGTGGACCCTGACTCGCCCGGCTCCCGAGACGTGTCAGGAGGGGCGCCATCCGCACCACCTTGTGCTGACCTGGGCGTCCCAGGCAGTTCTCTTGTCTCAGCTTAAGCCTCTGGAAGGTTAAACCACCGCTTTATCTTTGCTGCTTGTGCTGCTTCTTTGCAAGTCCCAGATCAGAACTCAAGACCTCTGAAGGAATTAAGAACTGGGAAGAACTTTCCAAGCAGGTTACCATGGGAAGGTCAGACAGTCAGGCCCATCCCTTGAGAGTTTCCTAAGAGTTTTGTTTATTCAAAGGTTTCAACTAATATAAAAGCATGAAAACAAACCTGGCTTTCCCACCAGAGAGACTTGGCCACCAGTGACGACTGTGGCAGACTGTGTCACTCTGCCTCTCATCTGTATTTACAGAGGCTCAGAAAAGGGATAATGTCGTTTATGGACTTCATCTGATTACAGGCACGACCACATTCCATACGCCGTCCGTGCCCTTGCCTTCCAGGAGTTCCCACCCCCACGAACATGACACTGTCCAGGGTCAACCTTGAATTGCGTTTTCCTCCCTTGTGAGATGAAGAGAATTTTGCAACTCACTCTTCACCTCCATTCATCGCCAAACCGCTCCAATTCCCTCTTCACGGTTTCAGTCTGCACAAAGTGAGGTTTCATTACTCTATTTGCAATAAAAATAGTGTAAACCATGTAAGGCTGGTGTAAGAAAAACTGGGTGGGGATAAAGGAAAAAACAGTGTGTTTTTCCCAAGTTAAACTCAAACACCACATCTGTGCAAGGCACCTTCTCGGAAGGACCTGGCACCGTGTCAGTGGGAGCCTCGTCGAGTTGCGAATGTATCGGGTAGTGTTAATGTGTTGGACACTTCTTCTTTGAGCAGATCTCCTGGGACTGAGAAGTAATGCCACTGTGCTGCTCCTGGAGCACTGGCTTTTCCTGATTCTGCCTCCTTGTTTGGCAATAGCAGGGGACGGAGAATTCAGATCCTTCCAGGAGCTTTCCCGTTGAACATCCATGACAAAATGCAGAAACATGTGTATCCAAGTGACATGTCACTTGACAGTTAATGTTTTCCTGTCTCCCCTTGTCGTGTGTGCAGCGGCCACAGTGGTCATGTGTTTTCATTCATGTAGTCACATCTTTATACCCTGACGCCCGACTTGTTCTAGAGACGGAACAAGACGAACCTCAGAAGTTAAATGCAAACAAGATGTGCGGGAATGGATTTCTTTTAGGGATAAGGGGAGGAATGCCTTAGAGTCAGGAAGGATTTATGATTTTTGGCTTTGTTTTTCTCTCTTGTTTTTCATTAGTCTTTCGGCTTCGCAAATTCTAACGTGCTCGAGATTTATAAAATACAAGGATCTTTCCTTTCTTGTCAGAAGAAGAGATCAAGAAGGGTTAATCAGCACTTTACTAAACATAGCCAAATGTACTCCAGAAAGATGCGTCACCTAGAAATACAACCTTTCTTAGATGGGCAGACACTCGCCAGTCTTCCGAGTCTTGTCAAACTTGGGTAAATTTAGGGAGGCTGTGATCCATGGCCCTTACTCCTCTCAGGCGGTAATTTCGAGATGTCAGAGGAGCTTGCATGATAGACGAGTGTGTGTCAACCTCAGCCACAAGGAACACACGTGCATCTCTGCTGCACGTTCAGATCTCCTCTGACACTGCCACCGTGCACTCTGCAAATGGAGTGGAAGCGTTTTTTCATTAGAGGCCTGGCTTTTTGAAGCTTGCTTGTTTGTGTTACGAAAAACCCCGGAACAGAGTGGTGCAGAGAGCACAATCACTTGCAGAGACAGGACATGCAACATTTGGGTGCTGTCAGGAGGGGCAGTCTTTGCTTCGGTTTCACGCCGAAGAACAGAATGTACATATTTTAACCTTTGAGTCTGATACGTCCCGCAATGTGCAGTGTCAGTGTCTGTAAATGAAACCCTGTAGCCGTCACCGCTGTCTTCGACTTCTGAAAACTCTCCCGTGCATTTCTGCTTGTTCTCATGCTGATAACACTGGGACGAGGAAACACATGCGAACCCCTCACACACTCGGTCACAGACGCCACGAACGATAAGTTCTAGACCACGAGATACATACCGGGCGAGGCTCGCTCTTTCTCTTCTTTTTTTTAAGGACTTTTCTTGAGATCGGTGTGAGTATTTTAGCCAACGTCTAACAGATTTCATCAGTTACTGTTATTGGCATCTGAGGTGACCCAACCAGCCACCAGTAAGACCCACGACTACTAGAGTAGGTTGTTTCTGTTTATGTTTTCCTTTGGTTTCTTTGTTCCTCGCCTGCTTTACTGCTTTGAAAAAAAAATGTAATATACTGTGTAAAACCTTTCCATTGTTTCTCAAAATTAAGGAAATGCTAACGTAAGCTTTTCACATGGTAGACAGGGCGGGGTGAGGGGGGAAGGGAGGATCGTTTAGACGCTAGTCTTCTAGCACAATATTTTCTGTGTTCCTTTCCTTTGGGTCTCATTCTAATTTTACGGACACCTACATGAGGTTCTAATCAGAACATACATTTGACTATTATTTCATGAGCATTTTCCACGTGGCTATGTCTTCAAAATTACTGTTTTTTAAATGACTACGTAATATTCCCTCCAGAGGAGTAGAGCCTTATGGAAACACGCCGTCTGTTTGGACACGGCGGCTGCTTTCAAGCTCTTGTTATTGGACATCGGACTGAAGCAAACGTCCTTCTAGTGCCCGTGTTATTTTTCCCCTCTTCGGTTATTTTTGCAGGGCCTTCCCTCAGCATCAGATGCTCCAGTGAGTCTCCAGCTTGTCCCCAGCTTCTCCTGCACAGTGTGCCTATTGGATGATAATATCCATTGCACAGTCCCAAGGGAAAACTTAGGTTTGCACTGAATCCCAAAATATTTGGAGGAGGAGAGGGTACAGGCAGCGCACTGGAAAAATTCATGATCATCATCACTGTGTTATGGGCACATAGTCAACCAGTCCTTAGGTTCGCACCGTCCTCCGCTTGAGAAGTTACGTTAGAATAAGCGAAAGTACTGCCCACATACAGGTAACCGTAAATCTATCCCAGTTTGTTAAGAAATAGTCATTTACAAACAGCAGTTATCACGTGCTATCACTTGTGCAATTATCTGTGTGTGAGGCTCCAGGACTGGAAGCCGCCGCCGTGTCCCCGTTTTAACTTAACATGAGGAGCCCCGGGGAAGAGGGACAGGCAGTGCAGAATGGCAATGAGGAAAGAGTAAGCTTTCTCTCCTGCAGACATCAGCTCTGGTCCTCCTGACAGGTGGAAACACAACCGCAAATCTGTGTGGTTTCAAATCTAGAATTAATGAAAATTTAGCTGTGTTCCAGGGAAAGGTGATTTTTCTTGTACTTCTAAAATTGTCATTGACTTAATAGAAAATAAACTTGCAGGAGGCCATGTGCCAAACGCTGCATAGCGTGTTGGAGAACAGACTCCCCAGGAAATCTGCAGTCTCATTATGTGCTCACCTTGAAAATCAGTCCCAAGAAAATTCCACTTCAAAGCACAATGTACTTTAGAATTTGAATTCCCTAATTCTAAAAGCTTGCTGTGTTCAGTTTGCTTCGTTTATTAAATTAAAGAGGTGAACGGTAACCCTGCAGAGTGATATTTTAAAAGAAAGGACGGAGGGTAGAATCATTTCTGTTAACCTTCGGAGAACTTTAGTCTATTGATTTAAAGGGGACAAAAAAGGATTTGCAGTTTATTCCAGACAGGCATACGTAGGACTATTCTACGACCAAGGCCAAAGTTCAAATTCCCTCCAGTATCAGGGGACATTCCCTCATCAGCATGTTACTGTTTTAAAAGCGACTGCCTTTCTTGCTGATTAAAAGTGATTTTAACTCTGGTGCTAAATACCAAAATGAAAGCAGAAGATATGGAAGCACTAGTGTGTCTATTTGCTTTTACCCTAAGCCTGACCATTAAAGGTAATTAATTTATGGCCTGGCAAAGCCTGCTGCCTTTCTTCTATGGATCTGTTAGCTCTGGATTCAGTGTGGGATTCCAAATATCACTTGTGTCCACCATTACTCATCCCTGTGGTTCCCCCTTCCCCTCGGAGAGTCCAGGATCAGCGGGAAAGCCTTCTGTGTTTAGAGAAGCAAGCCTTGACCCTCGTGGCTTAGGGAAGACTGTGAATCACTCAATCCCTAGGCCCAGCTGGATAAACTTTTCATAAGAGATGCGTGTGAGCCTGGCCTTCCCAACACTTACGGCTATGGACCTCAGTAACTTTCCAAATGTTAATACGGATAGTTCTCACCCTTTTCTAAATGGAAGGCCAACAAAGTTAAGCATATCTACCAACAGAAAATTTTGGCCCTGGCTGGTGTGGCTCAGTGGATTGAGTGCCAGCCTGCAAACCAAAGGGTCACTGGTTCAATTCCCAGTCAGGCCATATGCTTGGGTTGTAGGCCAGGACCCCAGTAGGGGGCATGCGAGAGGCAACCAAACATTGATGTTCTTTCCCTCTTTCTCCCTCCTATCCCCTCTCTCTAAAAATAAATAAAATCTTTTAAAAAAGTATTTTGAAGTAGTTATTTGATACTCCCATGTGTGTACTTCCTTTTCTGTGCAGCTAGTCTGGTATCTTGTAAATTCTTGGTAAGCTGCATGAGAATATTCATTTCGTGGTGAGTAACGGTATTGTACATAAAGGACCTTCAGGGATTCATATCAACAAAACATTTATGTACAGAAAGTGGGAAGGTTTGAAATTCGTGTTTAGATAATCTGATGCCATCTTTATTTTATAGATGGGGGAACTGAAGCTAGGTTACTCACCAGTAGAAGAGCCCAGATTTGAACTTGGGTCTTTTAGGACCCAAGCCACTAGACCAGCATCTTGGGGGGGGGGGGGGGTCAGCAAACCTTTGACACCCCGATGGAAAGATACCGAGAACACCCTGAACCCCTCTAGATTCTCACATGCTATCTCATGGGCACTCAGGGCAAACGCAGAATTCCCTGGGCTGGAGCTCCTCCGGGAATGGTGGCATTTCCTTGTTTTACATAAAATGTCCAGAGTTCAAGTTCATATCTTAGAGCTGGTCAGAGTCAGCATTCCGTTCTTTTATGTGTCCAACAGTGAATCCAGGCAAAGGCCATCTTTCCTGCCATCTCAGGAGCTCGAAGTCAGCTTTCTTTGGGGGGAATATTTTCCTAAAAAATAAAACTCTTTAATGTCATTGTCACCAGTGTTCCTAAGCATGTGTATGATGACAAATAGAAAACAACTTCTCCCAGTTGTGAGGTGGTGTGAGCCAGTCAGTGGTGCCGGGTGGCGTCCTGTGCTGGTCACCCACACACCCCAGCCCGGGGCAGTGGTCAGAATTGACAGTCCTGCCTCAGGCACTTGCATCTCACATACTGGCCATGTATCATGGAGGCAGACTACTTGGGTTCAAATCTCATCTCTCCCCTGACGAGCTGTGTTGTAACCTTGGGCAACTTACTTAATCTCTCCGTGCCTTAGTTTTCCCATCTGTAAAAGGAGGGTGATTATCGCTACCCTGTTGGCTGTGGCAACCACTAAATATGGTAATATACGGAAAGCGCTTGGAACAGTGCCTGGCACAGTGAGCACTGTGTGATGGACAGCTGTCATTGTCCTCTAAGCTTCTCAAAGAAGAAGGTTTAAAGGGTAAGCCCCCAAAATGCCAGGTTTCCACTTGGATGAGATTTTATTTCCATAGTTGGCTGCTCCACTGCCTTCTTGCACACACTCCCTCCATCACACCCAGTTTTTCTTGTATAGTCTTGGGTCTGTCGCGGTTCTTTGTGATTTCTCATTCTCAGCCACGCCTGTCGTCTACCTACCCACCTTCAGGGTCTCCCCATAACTCCTCCCCTGTAGTTTCTTCCTTTCCTGCTTAGCTTCCTCCAGTTCCTATCTCCCAGCAGGCTTTTCCGCCAGGTCATCAGCTGCAGGAGTGGTTGGCGCTGGAGACATGCTCACACAGCCTCCGGTAGCTTCTGGAACCTGCTCTCCTCCTCCAGGTTCCACCCTCCTGCAGCTTTACTTCTGACCAAACTTCTCCGGGTCTCAGTCTGTCACTGTCCAGACTACGTCCGTAGCAAGGCCGAGGTGCCCCTTGGATTGCAGCACAATGCCGCTGTGCGTCGAAGCCCGTCCCCACAGAGGCCGTCTGAAACTGTGAGAGCCCTTTGAGCCTTGTCTCTTTTCTACACTATGTCGCCTCTGAGTCTTCATGCTGGGGCAGTTCATCGTGGGCTGCCCCACAGTGCACGTAACCTAAAGAAATTTTATATGCAAGGTGAGTACAGTGCCCCCAGGAAGACAAGTGTGCAGGTTGAAAATCGGCACCGAGAAACTGCAAGTTTTTTCTCCCCAAGGAGGGATTCTTACTCCTGGACTCCTTGGGTACTTTCGGTCATTTGGTTTAAAAGAGACACGTGAATTGTTAACTAGATAAAATTCTGAAGCAAAAGGGCTCTTTAGTTAAGTAAGTCTGATAACCTGGGAAGACGAGGTAAAGTCATCTGGCTTTATCATCTGTACAATAAGGATAAAATGTGCCACTAAGTGCCAGACACTTGAGGAGAGACAGAGAAATATAAAGTGTGGTCACACACACTCATTGAGATGACACACGTGGGGACTTAAACAGTGTGGCACCGGGCATGGTGCTGAGTCAGTAGCTCAGACGCCAGTGCCCTGGCTTCAGAGGGACTGAAGTATAGTAGGTCCTCACTTGATGTCGTCAATAGGTTCTTTCTCCCCCAAGATTGTATTTATTTTTAGAGAGAGGGGAAGGGAGGGAGGAACAGAGGCGGAGAAATATCAGTCGGTTGCTTCTCCTATGTGCCCTGATCAGGGACCAAACCTGAAACCCAGGCTTGTGCCCTAACAGGGAATCAAACTGATGACTTTTCACTTTATAGGATGGAACCCAACTTTGAGTCACATGGGTCAGGGCATTGATAGGTTTTGCAACTGTAAGTATAACGATGTGTATAACTCAACCAGTTTTACCATAGGCTGGTTGATATAAGCCAGAGGTTAAGTTCCTAGGCAGGTGATCAACATCATAATGAAACAGTGTTATATGAGGACCTGCTGTAATTGGAGAAGCTTCATGGAAGAGGGAGAAAGTGAGTTAGGCTTTGCAGTATAAGTAGGTGTGGCCTATCTAGAGAGGAAAGAGAACGACATTCCACGAAAAAGGAATGGAACAATGAATGACTCAGTGGGGGCTCCTGAGATTTGTCCTGAGGACCCCGAGTATGGCCAGAAGGCATCAGGAACATCCTCATACAAAATCTGAAATCTTTTATTTAGTCTATGTGTGGCTGTGGACAGGGTACCTAACCTCAGAGCCACAATTTTCATATCTGCAAAGTGAGCATAATAAATGAATAAAAAGCCTGCACAGTTTTTAACATGCAGGAGGCATTTCCCCAAACGCTAGTCTGATGGGTGTCACTGCCACTGTCATGATTTTGTTACTGCCCGTCCTCTTGCTAATGTTACCACTGTCCCTCCACTTGCCCAGCGTTACCACTGTTACAACTACTGTTACTAATATTAGTCCTGAGCTGATTGCTATTAGCAAGTCACTCCGGCTCTTCCTCTGATTGTCCCCTCTCCCCTCCCCATCATCACCCATTCTCTAACGGTTTTTGAAGGCAGACCTGACTGGGGCACAGTAGGGTGGGTTTGGTGCAGACTGGACTGTAAAATCAAATTCCAGGACTGAATTCAAAAGCAGAACATTCGACCTTACTTGACTCGCCAGTTATGGTGAGTAAACATGAGCCTCATGGAACTGGGCCCTCGGTTCCTAACCAGAACCAATGGGAGAGCTGGGGCTGGGCTTCAGGTTTCCCCGGCGCCATTTAGCACGGCCGCAGGAGTGTTCCGGATGAGCTGAGCCAGCCAGCTTGCCAGCTCCGGGGAACATGTGCCCTACAGCACACGGACTAGGTTGGCCCACCGGTGGCAGTGGGGCGTCCCACAGCCCCGCTCTCATTTGTCCTTCTTTCCCCTTGACTTGGAGCTTGTTGAGTGGCATTTAAAAAGTTTTTTAGCCACGGGCTGTAGAAGCATTCCTTTCCTTACAACAGTTGAACTGCTCTGAACAGAAACTGCATCAACCGCCTTGTGACGTGTGTTTTGAGCATTTTCTCGAAGAGCCACCCTGAATATCAGGTACATCCTTTTGGAACAGGAAAAGATGTTAAAAGATACCAAATTGGTAAAAAAAAAAAAAAAAAATCTGTGCATTGTTTTAAAATAAGCCTTTATGCCGTCACAGGGAGATGAAACTGTAAAGGTGCAGGAAGAGTAAGAAATGAGTGAATTAACACAGGTGACCTTATTCCTCCTGCCTGCCCTCGGTGTGGAAAATAATAATGTCCTCTCCTCGTTCCTGATCTGTGAGACCGCTCTCGAGGTTTCTACGCGGTGACCTGTTCTCTCACTTATTTCACTGGCCAGGGTCCCCTGCTGCACAGATATGTGTGACTTGTCTGGCAGGTATGTTAGATACGTGTTTTATTGCTGTACCTAGAGGTCTGGAATATTTTACACGCTATTCTTAGAATTTTCAATTAGCAAATTTTAATTAACTAATTGAGGTTTCTCATGAAGAAGCTTTTATGATTTGTCATAGCACTCTAGCTGCGTGTGCACCCCATTCTATTAAGAAGCCATTAAATCCTCAGGAACAGCCTGTGCATTCATTAATCTCACTGTATAATTGCAGCCGTCTGGGTGGAGAGTGGGGGCGTTTGTAAGGTGTCTTGAAACACGAGGGTCTTCCACTAGAGAAGGTTACAACACTGGGGCCGGGCTGGGGAAGAGACGCCAGTGCCCCAGATGCACCAAGGCGCCCCGCTTGGGTTTATTGTTGAGTCAGCTTTAGCCATCCATTCTTATGCATCTGTGTCCGATGTTCTGGAAATTTATAACCCGTCCTACCAGCTGCATTGCTTGAAATCCTGCAAAAATGTCCCCAAGAGGCGAACCAGCCCAAGATGTCACTTCCTCTGAGACCACTATGAACATTATCCCCTGTGTCACCATGTCCCAGAAAATAAAAAGCACTAAATAGTTTTATTTATTTTACAAGTACAATAAATAAGTGCCAGGTGAGACCTAATGTCTAAGACCCAAAAGCTAGCAAGTTCGGGACTCAATGGCCAGCCAGGGCCGGGCTCCAGCCAGGGTGCCCGCACGGAGGGCCCAGGAGAAGGGCTTGGAGGGTCTGAATACAGTTCACATACCCCAGAGAGAACAAGGAAAGTTCATATGTCAGATCCACATAGGCCTCCGTTGCTAGAGGGGAAAGGAAAGGGAAATGCAGGCTCGGGGCAGAACAGGACTGAATCAGCCGCACAAACTCTAATTTTTCTATTAAAACTCGAAAGCGAGACTGGCTGTTACTCACGGGCAGCTGGGTTCCATGGGGTCTCAGCTGAGTAGACTCTACTTCAGCGACAGCTCTCTAGCAGACTGTGCTAGCGCTTGGCTTCCTGCCCCCACCCGGTTGCATTTACAGCTTGCAGGTCCTCCTCTCGTACCCGCTGGGCCTGTGTCACGCAGGCAGGTGTCCGAGACAGCCGTGCCTGGGCTTGGCCAAAATGGGCCAGTGGGCGAGGTTTGACATGACTGCATTTTCATCCAAAGTCCTCTTGGCCATTGTGGGACTCTTCTGGTGATTTTCTGGACTTCTGCCCTGTCACCCTTCCTCATAGGGTCTTCTCAGTAGCTTTGGAGAGTCATGGTTGAGGGTAAAAAATGGGGGCAGTAAATACAATTCCAAGTGGAGGGGCACTAGCTAGGGAGTAATAATAGCTATTCCTGATGTTCAAGCGCACTGGCTTATCACAGCTGACACATTACCATCCCTGACAGCAGTCCAATATTGAAATGTTTCTGGAATGCTTGAGTCATAGCCCCAAAGACCGTGATCTTGTCAGTAGGGCTGTTTGGACATCTGGCAGACCAGAGAGAAAAGGAACTGAGTTGAGGAATCCCTCATTTTATGTAACTAGTTGGTCACTCGCTCTTATGGGAACATGAAGGGTAAAAGGTACTGTATATCCAACTAGGCAGGGCTCCTGTTAGCTCGTATGCCACCTTCTCCTCTGTACTTCTTTATTGGAACTCTTGGAGCTAAACTGATGTTCCAGTCTTTGTACAAAACCTTTAAGATTTCTGCCCCCAACTCCAGGACTTTCTTGGCCCTCCTCACCCTGCTTCATGCACATTATATACCCACCCACCCCATCAAAACACAAGTTCATCTGCCTATCCCTCCAGTGGTCCTGTTAATTCTGTAAGTGAAGTCAGCATGTCCCAAAGGAAGTTCTTCAGGACACAGGCCGTGAGATGCTCTTCAGAAGGGTTCTGTGGTCAACTAAGTTTGCAAAATGCTGTATGTCATAGGTACCTATCCATGATGCAAATTTTAAAATTTCATAAAGCAAATTAAAACCTGAGAACTTTTTTTTAAACTGAAGATATCTGATTACCTTGCTTAGTGTAAGGTTTCCAACATTTGTCTGACTGTAGAACCCTTTAGGAAGTGCTTCATTAAGTCAAGGTCATGACTAATTGTGGCCTCATTTTTATTATTGCCTCTAGCAGCTGACATTTTTGTGCAAAAACACGCCTTTCAGTGACACCCTCCTCATCAGCTGTAAAATAAAAAATGTAGTCCAGTCACCGTGCGGGTCTGGGGTTGGGGTGAGGGGCAGAGAAGGTGGCCTGCTTCCACGAGTCCCCTGCACTCACACCCAATTTCACAAAACAGCAATTTGTTCTTGACCCACAGAAAGCCTGAAACTCGAAGAATCTGAGTCAACTTCTTGTTCTTTTTTAGAAGCCAGGAAACTTACAAGGCTTTGGGGAGGTGATGTCCATCAGGAGAACACTCGCGAAAGCTAATTAAAAGTCCTTGAGTACTGCAAGTGTTTCAGGGAAACAAATCATCTCAGCCGATTGGAAAGGTCTCTGTCAAAAGCAGCCAAGAGCATTAACTTAGCACCATTATAAATGAAACGATATAAATTACACTTCTTTTTCTGAAAACACACTGAATTCAGGGAATGCGTGTTGGCTTGATTTTCGTGAGTTACAAAGGCTGTGTTTCATGTATTACCACTTTTTTCTATTACTTCACAAATCTGGCAGAAACCAACATTGAATATGTAAAGGACTAATGTATATTTTAAGAAGTGTATGTAGGCCAAGCCACAGGAATTTATTGGCCAGGTTCCTTAATTGTCATGGAGTTAGAAGTCAATTAAAAGAGTCCTGTTTGAGTCTGGAGAATCAAGAGCGGTGCCTGGAGATGGGTCTTGTCCCAGGTTGGAGCCTAGCCTGCCTGGTTCTCCACCTGTGGGCCTCGACCTCCATATGTTTGATATTTATGGTCATCACTTTCATACATATTACAGGTCCCCTAAGCCGCCTTTCTCTGAGTTGCCAAGTATGGTCATCCTTTACGAGCTGGTCAGTCATGATAGTGAAAAATTGCCGGAGTGTTCAAGATTGGACTTCTCTTTTTGTGGGTGGAAGGGAGGGCTTATATTGTGGGTGGACAGAGAGGTCCCACAAAAGCCATCGTCCTAAGCAAGTGTTCCCAGACTGGCTTCCATAGCCGGCATCCCTCTGCAGGTGGCGACAGGCTCTGAGCTTCGAGGGCCTTGTCCACCCCACAGCATCACCAGGACCTCTCCTACTGCCCGCTGGGGTGGACTGGGCAGAGCAGTTGGGGAGGAAATGAGGTGGAGGGAAACAGAAACAAGATGGCACTTACGAGCCCACGTGCTGACCTATAGCAGCTGTCCTTGGTGGGTCCCTGGGGTGGGCTGCCTGTCGGCCGCCTCTGGAATGCTGGCAGTTAGACACGGGAAGCCTCGTCTTTGCCTGTTCCTGGACGGCCTGGGAGGGGCCGGTGGAGGGGTGAATGTGCACACTGTGGGAAAAGGCCCTGGTGGGACGCCAGGGTAGGATGGGGTCAGAGGTCCGGTGAGTCACCAGTCACAGCGTCCAGCACCGTTTGCACTGCACTGGAGCCATGTTAATGCTACCGCTGTGGCTGCTCCGGTGGAATCGCCAGTGGAAGCTGACTGCTCACCGTTGTCCAGGGCAAACAGCCCCTTGTTTCCCCGGGACGAGGGAAGCATTTGTCCCCATCTCACAGGCCTCGCCCATAACTTAAAATGGGTGTGTTTTCTACAGATCTTTGGTCTGATATGGAAAGGGGTTTAAACATCCAATTCAGTCTGGTTTCTGGTTGTTTGGGCTAAATTCATCATTTTTATTCTCCCCCAACCCCCGCCAAAATATTGGGTTGGCCAAAAAGTTTCATTTTTTCCATATGATGGCTCTAGTGGCACTTAGTTGTCTTTAACTTCATTCAAAATGATTTTGTTAGACTGTATTGTGGCAGCTGTCATATCAGAGTGCATTTTAAAAAACTTATCAATTGGTGAGTTTTTGTTTGGCCATTTTAATATTGAATATAGAAGAAAATACACAAAATTTTCAGCATATTATGCTTTATTTCATGAAAGGTAAAAACATAAATAACTAAAAGGCAAAAAAAGACTTGTATGATATATGAAGAACGTGCTGTGACTGATTGAATGGGTCAAAATTGGTTTGCGAAGTTCTTGGTACTATTGACATTTTGGCCAAATAATTCTTTGCTGTGGGGCTGTCTTATGCATTGGAAGATGTTTAGCAGCACCCCTGGCCTCTACCCACTAGAAACCAATAGCAGGAGATTAGCAGACATACTCAAAATATCCAAATCAAGGAAGTTATCAATGAAAATGAAAATGTGTGGCTCAGTGGATTGAGTACTGGCCTGCAAACCAAGAGGTCACCAGTGTGATTCCCAGTCAGGGCACACGCCTGGCCTGCTGGATAGGTCCCCAGGTTGGGAGCAAGTGAGAAGCAGTTGATCCATTAGCTATTTATTGCACGTTGATCTCTCTCTCCCTCTTTTTCTCCCTCTCTTCCCTTCTCTTTAAAAGTAAATAAACAAAACCTTTTAAAAAGGAAAGAAAGAAAGAAAAATGTGTCTTTTATTTTATGGAAAAAACGAAACAGAGTTTCCGGCCAACCCAGTGCTCGATGAGAGCTCTATTCAGAGATTCCGAGGACCTGGTCCTGGCTGATTAGGTCAATTCTGAGGTCAGGCGCCCAGGCCAGACCCCAGGGCCCTTTGGAACCCGCCTCCTCCCCCTCACCCTTTCAAAGCTGAGCTTGCAATAACTCAGGTGCTTAGCTAAGTGCGGTGTCAAAGGGCTGGATTTGTCCTTTGCCTTGGCGACCAAAACAGCGCATTTTAGGTGCCACACGAAGTTTGTAAATCCTTTTTATACACACAAATTTTAAAAGCAAAAGTTACCTTTTCAATGAATGCCAGAATTGGGTTTGGACAGCTTTTACCTCTTGGCTGTAGTTAACAAAAAGCCCACACCTTAAAACGTTGTTCAAGCTTAAAAATTTACCCACCTACATGTAGGATTAGAGGGGCTTGAAAAATGACCCACTGGTGGAGAATATTTTTTAGGACATGGGGCGAAATAGCCTTACATGACTTAACTTTTCAGCCTGTGTTTTGCCAGCTGGAAAAACTTGAGATTGGTGGAACTTGAAGCATCATCAAATATTTGTTCCATGCTTTTAAAATAAAGTAGGCTCAGGATTGTGCTAATACTGTAACTGATATCCCAAGCTACTGGCCATAGAGCAACCAAAAGAAACTACCCTTTTTCCTCTGTGCTAAAGATTATTATTTTTTATTTTTTTTGAAGCTCTTTGTTGATCAGGATGTGGTTCCATTTGGTAACATTTAAGGGATCGAATAGGTAAGACTTTTTATAATGAATATTGATAGCAGGTGCCTTCAAATCCCTGCCATGCTCATATTCTCATAAGAATAAAAATTTCTTAGTGTTTTTTCCTAAACATGTTTTAAGTGCATCTCTGCATCTGTGCTCCTAAAGAGAAGAACACAGACTGATGCTGACATCTGACTTTAATAAGAAGGAACATGCTTGTTTAGCTC
Source organism: Carollia perspicillata (assembly GCA_004027735.1). Taxonomy (NCBI): domain Eukaryota; kingdom Metazoa; phylum Chordata; class Mammalia; order Chiroptera; family Phyllostomidae; genus Carollia; species Carollia perspicillata. Next base: position 45,367 of record PVKM010002394.1, on the reverse strand, counting down.
CCCCAGCCCTGTAGCTCTGCTCACAGTTCTCTGCAGTCCCTTTTCCTCAGTGATTCATCTTCCAGCAGGCAAACTCCACCCCCAGCTGAAGCTCAGCCACTTTGGGAAGGTCTAGAGGATTTGACTTCTTTTCGCCAGATCTGTATTTCAGCTGTTGGTTTTACTTCTGGGGCCTGCAGAGGAATGTAACAGAACCCATGGGTTGGGATGTAATTTTACACTCATGGGCTGCATCTGCGTTGTCAAGGCCTCTCGTGGAAAGTGCAAACAGGGCCCCAGTTCGGGTTGGTGGCACAGGCGAAGCATAGCCACCACTGTACCGCGTGCCAGGGTCAGTGCCCTCGTCCCCTTTTCTACCTGGTAAAGTCCAGTTGAGCCCTCAAAACCCTCCTTCTCACAGGCTTTCCTGACCTCTCCCCACCCCCGGAGTTAATTACTCCTGTGTGCCAAGAGCTGCCTGCACCTGGTATGAAAACAGTTATGTTTTTCTATCTACATCTGCATTACCTGCCTTCCTAGACCAGGGGCTTCTGGAAGGAAGGGGCCATTCCTTACCCATATTGATACCCTGGAACTGAACACAAACTCAGTTACATTGAAGTGAATTGTTGGTAATGCGGCTGCTCGGAGCGCCCACCCCACCAGCCCTATCATTAACTTGTGTTTCATTCTCTGGGTATTTACTGAGAATCCCGAATGTTCACTGAAGGAAGTCATTCATTGTGTAAGAATGGGCATACTTAGACACTTTTTCCCCTTTATTTTTATCGTTGACACTTTTGCAGATGTCCCCATTTTTCCCCCTTCCCTCTGGCCATCACCACACTGTCGTCTGCATCCATGGCTTATACATGCATGTTCTTTGGCTGACCCTTCACCTTCTTTTTCATCCAGTCCCCCTAGGACTCTTGCAGCTACAAAGCAAGTGTGGTTGCCCAGGAAAATCAGACAATTAAGCACATGACTTACACTTTATTGAATGAATGCTCTTCCTTTGTATTTGCATACACTGTGGCAGCAAATGCTTTAGAACCTGGTTTTTGAAAATGCATTATTTGATAGAGACCTGTGCATTTTGGTAGGGTAATAGCACTACTATTTTGTCTTAGCAGAGCTAATGCATCAAGGAATGTCAAGGTGGGAGGCATTATAGGACATCAAAGGGTGAGCTAGCATAGTATTCCTAAAGGGAAGTATTGCACGCAGATTAAAATGGAAGAGCATACTGAAATAGGGGAAATGGGCTTAATAATAATAGCTGTTTATTGAGCCCTTACTATGTGGCAGGCACTGAGCCAAGCTTCCTGAGTGAGGCAGGTAAATGGAAGTAATTCAGTCCTAGTTAGGTCTTTTCCTATCATGAATGAATGGGCACGGTTGTGGAACTCATACAAGCGCTTATTTAAATACCACTTTAAAAGGAAAAGGTAGTGGCCTCTTAGAAAAGAAAGGATAAACCATCTTGTGCACAGGGTTGTGTCTTTTTTTATGAGTGAAATACGGATTGTGTTCGTGCATTTTTAATAGGAACTTAATGCATTAATTTGTAAGTATTGTGCCCTATATTTGACCTTGGGGTAACATTAATATTTGGATAGTGTGACAACTACTTGATGTAGTTCTGTGCCGCACATGGTAGGCCAAGTATTGGATTAATGTCTAGCGCATAGCACATAGTGCGTATTTAGTAGAACAATGTAAATTTAGGTTGTGTTAATTAAGCCTGGTTCCAAGTCAGAATGACTTCATATATTAATACCAGCCCAGTGTTTGATCTGTCATGTTCAGTCGCTACAGGCTGACGATTATTCGGACCGTTATCATAAGAGCCCACTTTTTAGTAAAATGTGTGCCTGCCTAGACCTCCTCAAAGGCCCCATGAGCATGATGGTGGCTATTGATGGATCGTTTTCCAGAGACGGGTTTTCAACCCACTAGATCGGGTCCCTAGACAAGCCCAGCCCCTTTTAGGAAGGATGGGGTTCCAAGGAGATGGCTCTAAACATGCCCAGGGACACCGGACCACCTTGAAAGTGAAACAGCTTTGTACACTGAGGCCTTAAGATGATTCACTGTCAACTGTGTTGAGTGGCAACTGGGTATCCACTGTGACGTCAGTCAGTATAGACTGAACAGTTCTGCAAAGAAGAAGGGAAGTCTTACACTCTGAGATCTAGCTGGCCAAGTGACCGCTCCTATAGTACATTCAGAGTACAGAACATTTGGTGTACAGGGGCTGGCACCAATAACACACCCCCTTTTTTATTATAAAATCCTTTGTTTAAAGTCATAAGCATGTAATTTTGTAACATAACTATCACAGTCCAGCACATCCTAAGACACTTTAGGTGAAATGTTCGAATTACTGTCCATCTCATGTGAGAAATTCATGCTCCTTACCCACCACACTCAAGCAGGCGTGACTCCCGCGGGGCCCTGTCTCTAATCTTATTTGCTATGCTCCTGACAGTGCTGTGAAGGCCAGAACCTTGAAAATGTTAACAGATGAATGTGGAACTCAAATGGACACTCGTGTTCCACAAAGAGGATTGGAGTGGGCTGAGGTCAGGTTGCATCCAAAGTATGACAAAGAGCAAGGAAATCGCTCTAATAGAGGCCCTGCTCTGCAGTAAGGAGGAGGGAATCCCCTATTCAGGAATCTCGGGGAGTTTCTAAGTTGGAATTAAGAGACAATGGGGAAATAGCTTTACCTGAATCAGGGAAAATTGAGGCTCCTACATATACTCTACAAAGCGGGCTTAGCCATAAGATGGAGCTTCTTAAAGACGGGCACTGGCTAGGAGGTAGAACTTGAACTGACAAGAGCCCATTTTATGGGTCAGGACCCATGTGGCAAAGGTGGGCGTCACGCCATGAGCATGGCAGACCTTCCTTGCATGTAATTTGGATCCTGGACTCCATGTGCATTCAGAAAGCTGGCATCGTGGGCACCTCAGCTACCTAAGAGGAAAGGAGAAATAGTGCCATGCCAAGTGGGCATGCTACGGAAAGGATCGTGGACGCCAAATGGTGCCCCGGGATCAGCAAGACCAGCCAGGATCCTTCTGCTGAGAATTGCCTTCTATCCAAAGCCCTTTTCTTCCCAACTCTCCCCGGCCTCCTAAAATCCTGATATGGAGGAATATTGTTCTGGAGAATTTATCTGACTGGTTGTGAACTGAAGGATTCCAGGGGGAAGGAAGCAAAAGTAGCAACTAGATAATCGTGCAAAGGGCATACCTGGTAGAGGGAGCCACTGTTACGAGACAGGCATGCAGCTGACAAATAGCAGGGCCTGTCGAAGGCAGCCTCTTGCCTAGCCCTGTGGATTCGTGGGTGCACGTTTTAGCATGTGTCACAGCCTCCTGCGCATTCGGAAAACAGGTGTCTTCTAAGGGCAGGTAGTAGTGAATGACAGTAGTTACCAAGTTTTCTAATTGCTGCCATGGGGTAGAACACACACACACACACACACACACACACACACACACACGTGCTGTGAGCGTTGGTGAGAAAGCTTCAAAAATAGAGCTCCAAAACTCAACCACCTTCAAGTGTGACCATTGAAATACAGGAGTCCCCATTCTTTTTCAGTCACCACAAAGAAGGGGTGTAGCTCACGAGAAGGACTCCAGCTTGGCTGATGTTACTGTTGTGAGAACTGATGAATAACTCTGGGCTGGATCCATTCGTGTTTTGAAAGTTGTAGAACTCTATCTACAAGTTCTTGTAGGTTACATCAGTGTAAACAGACTGTCGCTGCGTTCCTGTCTCTTACACCCTGGCCATACGTGCTCTCACGTGCCTGAAGTTGTCTTCCAGTAGAGGGCTGTTGTATTATTCCAAGCCCTTGAAAAGTCAAGGGTGTACAAATGCTACGTCATTGCTGTGGTGGTAATTAGAGGCTACGATTAAAGTTCCTATTTGGGTTCTTTTTCCATAGGCATTGTGGTATAGTGGGAAGAAGTAATGTAGGAAAAAAAATGTTCATTTGGACCTTCAAATCTGTCGTATTTATTGCCAGGCTTGTTTGACTGGATGAGACTGGTGCAAGGAAGAAACAAAACAGCTGTCTCCTGTATATGTTCTACCCAGTGCCAGTCTGTAGTTTTTATTTGCCCATCCTGTGGTGATTCACCCTGGCATGAAGCACGAAGTGAGATGATCAAAACGGAGCACAGTGTAAACAACCCCGGGTCTTAGACATCTCCCAGTGAAGAGTTTCTGTCTTCACCTGGGGTTCCTGAGTTGCAGGCTTACCAGCTGAGCAGCACGGATCACCGGGGCCAGCACGTGGGCCTCTGCACCTTCGCCCCAACACCCCTCAGCCTTTTTTGGCATCCGGGGCAGCCTCTGCTACAAGCAGACCGAAGATGTAGGGAAGGTGAGGGAGGCGGGTCGAGGCCAGCCCTGGAGGGTGGCAGCTGACCGGGTTGGCTGGCTGAGATGCCCAGCTGTTAGTCATCAGAGTCTCGGCTGCAGCCAGCCCCGGGCAGCGCTGGCGGCGGGCACTGTGAGCAGCCAGGTGGGAATCAGTGGGCAGAGGCCTAATAAATTTTCATCAAGCATTCCAAGGCTTTGATCCACCGTGAGGAGTGGATGGTGATAGCAATTTATTACCATATGTCACCAGTGATGTAAATAACCAAACAGAAAAAGAGAAGAGAAAAAAGTAAATTTGCTTCATTTCAGGTTTTATAGTTGGTTGGTTTACAGATCACTGTGGATCAAAGGGAAAATAAGGAGTGTAGACTTGACTAAATTATGTGAAATGTCAAAAAATAAAATGTTATATTAAAGCAGATTCATTTGAAAGAAGCAGACGCTCCTGTGAGCCACAAATACCAAACACAGCAAACAGAATTACTGAGGGGTAGATTCCTGGTAAACTAATTGTCCCTATTATATTGTTCTTTACAACGGCTACTATTATGTAGTGATTACAAATCTGTTAGAGAAAGAGTACGCCCAGTGACAAAATGAAATTGAACTGTTTGCAGAGAGCCAAATAAATACCCAAGACAGCTATTTTAATCCTGGAAGCACTTGGAACGCATTGAAAACTATTTTGCAAACATGACATTACAAGCATCCTCCAGACGCAGTAATTAAAGAATCTACCCTACTAGTGAACAAAAATGCATAGACTCTCTGAATATAATCAAAATGCATAATATCACATGCATCCTCAGGTAAAATGGCACGTGTCACCGCATCAGCCTTTTATTTTCACCAGAGAGAGGGAAAAGAAATTATATCACAATTCCACTCTAAAGTGATCTCAATTTTCACCAGGTTTCCCTGAAAGCGAAACATACAGAACCATTTCTGATTAAATGCAGTGGGCATAGATAGAATGGCTACCCAGAACCTTTAGAATTCTTTTTTCCCCTTGGGGCAGTTGGCAGTTGTTGGTTGCACATATTTGTGAATTAAAGTGACTTACTGTCCTCCCACATGGGAGTAATGAATAGACCAACAGTGTAGTAACCATATAGACACAGCCTCAAGGACTGACATGTAGCCAGAGCCCGATTCACCTTTAGATTCACAATTCCACTTAGTCTGAATCTCTGTGTATAAATATCTGCTTGTGATTAAGTTTAAATAGCAACACCACTCAAGCCATCTTCGGAGCCACTCAATGGCCTCTCGTGGCTCCCAGGTATGGCAGGCCCTTCCTCAGAGTCACTGAGGGCGATCTTAAAGGCACAGAGCCCTGGCACCAAGCTCTAGGGATTCTGGTCTAGAAGGGAAGATGTGCAGCTCGGGTGTCCGCTTTCTCATCTTCCCAGCCGGATTTCGGAAGTCACTCCCAACCCTGGGAGCACTGCATACTCCGCATTCTCAAGGAGACTGGGTTGGTTACTGGGGAAACCATGGAGACTCTTCGACCCTTTCTCCAGTAACTTTCAAGTAAAACAGACTCTGCTTCACCGCTAGTCCTTGTCTGCTGGTGCTAAACAGGAGGCCCAGCAAGAATCCCCTACGGCCTTCAGTTTGGCACATTAAATGGATTGTCTTCAGAGTAAGTCTTCAAAGCTATTTATCCCTAGGTGGTGTGTATGGTAACTAGACTGTTTAATTTCTCTTGTCGGCTAAATAACTAAAATTTACTATGGCTTTAGACCCATTTCCTGGTTACCCAAGTGGAATGAGCACCTCACCTGTGAGGTTCTGGAAGGCGGCTGTGGTGGTTGATATTCTGAGGACTGTCAGGTTCCTAGTTCACTCATGAACTCTGAGAAATGTTACTTTCGAGAGCGGTCTCTTAGTCCCAGACCCATGCTTCTCGAATTCAAACTATGCACACGCCACACAGGTCTGGGGCGGAGTCCAAGAGTCTTGATGTGACAAGCACCCAGGCTATGCTGATGCAGCTGAGAACTCCTGGCAAGGGCATGGAGATGAGCCAGACCCTGAAGAGTGTATCCATTAAAAAGTGACAGGTGTTGCCAGGCCAGTCCGGAAGCAGTGGTGACTTTGAGAGGGGAGGAGGGGAACCTGCTGACAAGTCCTGGCTTGTCGTGGCCTGGAGCCCTGGGATGAAGCGGGAGTGCAGGGGACCCTGCTGGCCCACCTCAAGGTCTGCAGCTGGGAGACGCCGCACGGACAGGTGCTGGGCGGGGATGACCAGGAGAGTTCCTCCTGAACCAGAACGTCCCTGCTGGGCGTAGCTCACCCTCGGGGCTTCCCTGGGTATTTTATGCATTAGCACTGACGTAATTTTGTATAAAGCCAGGACCCACACCCTCAATTCTGTTTGAAATAATATCTTCTTGTTTTACTTGGTTTTTCTAACTGGGAGCCCAGCAGCTGAATGTTTAAATTCTGGCCCGGGAAGGTTTTTAAAAAGCTTTTTCCCCCCCCGCACCAATTCAGTACCCCAGAAGTACCCAAGTGGACCCTGAAACACTTCCCCGAAGATTGGAGATGGCAAGGGGGACTGTCTTCCTGTAGGCCTTGCGATAATTCTAAGATGACAGTGCCCAATGGGAGGTATCAAAGATTACTTCTTGAAATGCGAAGTGTATTAACAGTCACATCACAGCTGATGACAGGCTTCCAAAAAGGGTGTGGTTTAGAGAAATAGAAATTAGGCAAGGGGTTTCCTGCAGAGCCAAATGATCCAAAATCTTTTTCTGCCCCTTGGAAGGACAGTGAGGCCCCAAAATAGAAATAAGGCTCCCTGGGGCTGGCTTCACTCACAGCGCTGGAGTGCTGGCTGCTGGCTGCTGACACGTGTTTTTATGGATCTGGTTGCTAATGGAAACAGCTCCGGGCAAATGACAGCATCCGAGGTTCTCACGTGACCCCTGCACAATTTGGGGGAGAACGTGACTTCACAAAACCAATGAACGAAGTCTTGTGTCCATATGTTTCAGGCAAGTTCAAGGGACCGTTTTGTTGGCCTGAGACCAGGACTGGGAAATAAATAGCAGGCGTAATTAATGTTTAAGATGTGGTCAGCATTATAATATGAAAAAATTGATAATAGCTGCTCAAATCTGGCATCTACATACAAAACAAATTATACTTCACCATTTAAGTCACAGATTGTATTTCAGATTACTTAATTTTTCAGTAGAAATGTGTCGACAGGCATATTCTTCATAATAGGCAGCCAAATGGCAAATTGTTGGATACCCAGAAAAATAAAGGATCAGTCTGCAGGCAGGCAGAGGGCCTGCTAAACTGAGTGCACTGTTGACTCAGCCTCGGAGCCACACTTTCTGTTGTACTGGGCCCGTGCACAGGACAATTTGGAATACGGAGGATACCAGTGTGACTGTCACAGCATGCCAGGTGCGTGTATTGTGCCCCTTGTTACTGAAGTGTTGGAAGGATTTAGCTCCCTCTGTCGTGTTCAGAGAGAGCTGAATGGTGTCGGGCCATTAGGCTGTGCCCAGAGGGGCAGTCATTTTCACACAGACCTTGTCTGTAGAGGATGTGTTTCCATGGTTCCTGCGAAACCTTCTGTGGCATGCAAATGGGTGTTTAAGGACACGCCAAGGAGGGAAGTGGCACAAAGTCATTTCCACAGCAACACTGCATGGCGTCGCAGGGATCAAAGGAAGTGCGGGCGTCAGGAGACAGACTCAGATCCGTGAGGTTTCCGTCCCATCCAAAATCTGGGTTTTACCTTGACAGGGAAGGGGAGGAGAAGCTTCAGGGTCGCCGGGCATCTCTGTGGAGTGCGTGAAGTCTCAGCTCCTGCCCTAGGTAAAGTGCTGTTTACCTCGCCCTGGAAGACAGTCTGCAGCACTCCCCGAAGACAGCATAGGTGCCCTTGCTTTATGGGGAAATGGTGAGGGCTGGTGAGGACAGAGGCCTGGCCTCACCACTGGGAAGAAAATTAGCCCACGCAGTGTTTATGAAACTTGATTTACACCCTCACGGCACCGACTTGGCACCAGATTGAGGGGAAAGATTTGCTTCCTAATTTGAGATCATATGTGAAGGAAGTAATAATGAAGTAGGCCTGAGGTGTTGGAAGAAGGAACACATGATTTCAGAAAGAGCAGCCGTGGTCCTTTCTGCCATCTCCCTTTGCATCTCCCCACGTCCGTGGCCAGGGGACCCCATCTGGGCCTCGTTAGCCGTCCAGCCCTGCAGCACCTGGCTTAGCAGGGGAGGCGTCTACACTGCTTTCCTTTCCCCTGCATTGTTCCCGTCATGCATCCTGATTGCATGCCGTCCTGGGCTGGGCCACTAGGGGCGCATCATTTGGTCATTACCAAGCAGGATGGATTCTCCGTCCTTTCCCCACAGACCACACAATCCAGATGTAGGAAACGCTTGAGACAGCGCTCCTCTGATCTGGGAAGATCCAGAACCATTTCTGAGCAAGTTGCTTCAGGCAACGCTGGGAGCCCTGCACTGCTCTGCGTGCCTGCCAGGTCGTCCCAAGGAGGGCGGGCAGGTGAGGCAAGTAGGCGGCGATGTGGCAGGCTCGAGCAGCGATGGTGTTTCTGCTTGGACAAGCAAGGCTCTGTGGAGTAAAAGCCAGGGGAGAGGAGGTTCGTGCCCCCCAAATTACCACCTAAAGCTGAAAACGCTGAGGTCATGGACAAAATAGTAGCTCCCCTCACTTCACTCCCAGCACCCCTTGCCCCCTGAAGAGACCTGGCTTGTCTCAGACCTGATCCCTGCCGCTTTGTGGTTTGACACAGCAGAAAACCACAAGGTACATATTATTTATTGTTCCCTATAATTAAAATGCCACATAACTGTAGTGTGACATCTCAGGCCACCGTCAACCTCTCCTGTCCTTTCTACTAAAAGCATTTGTTGTAAAATACATCGCGAGGGATCCCTCCTATTTTGGAAGTGAGGGCTTTGGCTCTCAGCCCAGGGCTGGGGACTGAAACCTCTTAGTTGTGGGGTGTCGGGCCAGTCATTTCACCTCTCTTAACCTGTCTCCCAGTTACTGTTGGCTTAAACAAAGTCGAGCACCCCCACAGCGACTGGCCGGGAATAAATGCTCAGTTTGGTAAAGGCTCCCTGTACTATTACCGAGAAAGGCCGCAAATGGGTGCTTCAGATAACCTTTGAGTAGAGTCTCCAAGTGTTTGAGTAGTCTGTCTTCGAGTGGTTTGAGGCATTTGTACCTGTAAACCGGAGGCTGTGCTAAATGGTCCGCGGGGGTAGCTGTCCGCTCAGCTATCCCTGTAGCTCTGACTGTGGCAAAGGAGGAAGGTTAGATGACAGGGTAGTACACGTAAGACTTGTACAGGACCCACAGTCAGTGCTCCACAGATGCTACTCATAGCCTTCGTTACCTGTTCCCCTGGTCGCGACAACAGAAGCAGACAAAGGGGGAGAAAAGTTAACTGATACTCACCACCCACTGTGCGATAGCACCATGTTGAGTGTTTCTACACTTGTTACCTCTTAATCCTCACCCCAGCCCCCCACCCCCACCCTCAGTGAGGTTGGATGGCCTTGGCTCCATTTTTCAGTTGAAGTGATTTATTCCAAGTCACAGCGAGTAAGTGACAAAGCTGGAATTGAACTCAGATTTGATTCCAGACACCCTGAAAATATTGTCGAATCGTGCCAGCCCGTGCCTCCATGTCTCCAGCCCCCGCGTTCAGTAGCTTCCCTCCTGTGGGCCATGCATAAGCCGGCATAAATTTCCAAAACAGCTCATTCTTCCTGCCGGACAGGCCGTAAGTAAGATGCATCATAATTAGCTATGTCTGATTGACCTCCTGTTGTCCTGAGCTGTAGCCCCTGATTGTATGGTGGTGGGGGTTTTGCTATGGCTAGTTTTATCATTTTGACAGCTTGCTAATAAAAGGTCACCACAGGTACAGAAGCGCTCTGATTTACATATGGCAAGTAAAAGGGCATTATGGGAAGTCAGCGTCTAAGGGAGGCCTGTGCATTTGTTGCTATTGACACCCATGCTGAGATTCCATAATTGACAAGAAATGCTATTATTAAGCAGGTCTGTTGAGGTAATTAGCACTCAGGGTTGCATTTTTAATCGGACTTGAATCAGATAATTTATCACAGCAGTAGCAAGCTGTCAGGGTCACACAATAAATACTCATTAAGGCTGAATAAAGATTAACTGCAGGCTGAAAGAAAATTAGGCCAAGTAGTAACATTTGATTTTAATATTTACAGTGCTAATTTGGACTGATATTGGCAAAAAGATCAGATCCCCAAATTGAGCCCATTTATGAAGGAAGAGGAGAGGAGACGCTATGTCGAGATGGCCTGAGTGGGAATTTTTTGAAGCTTGAAATCTTACCCCTAATTGATTGCCAAAAGAAATGAATTTTCAAAGGCTCATTTGGCACGGCTGTTTGAGGAGCTTTGATACCTCTGCATTAATAAGATGACAACTCCAAACAGAGAAGCTGTGCCTCTGGAAGGCGTGCCTAATTTGTTAACATTAGTCAGATACTGTACTCTTAATTTCATGCAACTTGCTTGTCTTTGGTTCATACACGGGTAGTTTATGGCACTTCAAGTTAATTGGAAACACCTACCATTAAAAACATGCAACGTCTTTAAAGGGAAAAGGAAGTCATTTCATCCCACTATATTACCGGGCCAAGACATTTATGTACTTGCTGATAATTTACAGTATACTAAAGATAGGGAACCAAGTGAGAGCATTAGTATTTATGAATACAGTAAATTCTGTTGACAAAACCAGCATAAAAGGTCAGATACAGAATCCACAGCAAATGTGCAGTTTGTTTATCAAACGGAGAGGCTTGGGGTTTTAATAGAACATTAATTTCAAGAGCTGCTGTATTGGTGTAAAACTCCTCTGGAGACCCAAGACCCAGGCAGCCTCTGCAAGGAGCTCCCCCCACCCAAGGGCTGGCGAGCGGTGCCTGGGGTGGACGGAGCATGGATGGCATCTGGGTGCTGTCATCAGACTGGAGGGATTTCAGCCACATCGCAACCATCGTCACAGAGCTCTTGCTGAAAGCTTACCTGTGCTCTGTGGTCGTTTTCTGTAGAAGGTGTAGGCGGACCCCTCAGGTAGTAAGGGATCGTGTGCTGTGCACGGAGAGGCAAGCTGCAGACAGAAAATGAATTCGGCTGAGGCGGGGAATCTGAGCGGAGTCTAGGTCACAGAAAGGGCACGTGAGGTAGTGACGGGCCCAGGCCAAGGGTGTTTGAGATGTCCCAAGGTCAGGAACACCTGGGGGAGGCTGGTCCTGAGGGGAGGAAGAGGGGAGGCGAAAGTGGTCAAGGCTTTGGGTCACTGCAGCAGAAAGATGTTGTCCTTCTCATAGGCCTTTACAAGGAACATGACCAGAAATGAGCACTGCAGAGGACTTCGTGTTACGGGGTTCATTTCAAATGGCACGAAGAAGGGGCACACTCACAACTGGTGTGGTATTCCGTGACAAGCAGGTAAGACGAGGACAGGAGGGCATGGCGGGGCTCAGCCCCTCTTCCTCCCAGAACTTGGGAGCAGCCTGCCGCCCCCGCACTGGGGGGTCCTGGTGCCCCCTGCAGTCCAACCCCTGCCTGCCTTAGTCCTCAGAACAGTCCTCGTTGACCCTGGTGCCACAGAAGATACTCTCAGCCTTCGCTGAAAGGAGATGGGGTTAATTACAGGCAAAAAGGAAAACAGCCCCCAATTCCAGTGTAGTCATCTCAATAAAAGAGCGTGTATTAGACCTCACAATGGGAACCCAGGGATGAAACCTGACCTGAGTCCTCACAAAGGTTCTCATGAAGTCGGGAGACAGACCAATAAGTTACTGTAAAACCAAGCTCCTGTGGTGAGTGCCAAATGTAAGAAAATCAACATTGTCAGGGTTGCTGCTGGCCAGGGGGCGTGTAGCCTGTGGCCTCACACACGGGGTCACCCCACTTCTAAAAGGCCACCTTTAGTTCTCTGCCTGAACCTGCTCAGTGCCGAAATTGCTGTTAAGAGGAATGTGGGGAGAGAAACAAAGACTGTGGTTGATTGGCTGAGAGGACAGGGCCCAGGGCCACCTACTGCAGGGACACACAGCCCCTCCCCTTCCCTGCAGAACCAGGGCCCTCCGAGCCTGGCTGGGGGCCAGCCCTGCTTTCTTCTCCCTGTTCTCACCCTGGCCCTCCACCGGTCCCCACCCCCGAGTTATTGTTCCACTTCTTTGGGCTCGTCTTTGCTGAGCTGTGAGCTGATAACGAAAGGCTTTTCTTCTTCCCAGGAATCTTGGGTTTTTGTTTTTTTCCTTAAAGCAGTGAATTCCTGATAACCGAATGGCTCCCCAGGCCCCCACATAATGAATCTCTAACTGTAGCATTTTGTTAGTGTATTTTGGAGCGGAAAGGTCTGCTCTGTGCTCCTCGAGCCACATGGCACGGCCAGCTGCTGCTCGGCTCTGCGGCATAGGGGTGTTTGGAGACATGGCCCCAGCGTCTGGTTTTTTAGCTAAACAGGGAGGGAGGTGAAAGAGGCAGCGTGCCACTGTGGAAACAAGAGTGAGAGGCACTCCCCATGTAGGGGCAGAAGTTGGTTTTCCAGGTCTTTGAAAAAGAATCATGAAAAGCAACCACACAACTATTAACAATAATGGCTGCTCTTTATTGAGCAGTCATTGCCAGGCACTGTTCAAAGCACTTCGCATCACGTTAATCTGTTTAATCCTCACATCTGCATTATCCCCATTTCACAGGTGAGGTAACTGAGGCCCAGAGGTAATAAGTAACTTGCCCAAGGCTGTAGCACCAAGAGAGAGAAGCAAAGCTGAGGTTGATGTGTGCTGGGTCTCTGTAGAGGTTCAGTCGCCAAGGCTGCTGACGAGGTGAGGGAGCCAGGGCACAGGAATGTGTTTTCAGGGGGGTTTAACATAAACACAGATGCTTTGGTGTTGCGTTTTTGTTTCAGGGAAGAGTCAGTGTTGAAAAGTGAAGAACAAAACAAGCCGTGCTCCTATGTACAGTATCCTCCAAACTTCCTAAAGAGAAAAAGGCATAAAATAGCAGGGTTCACTTGAGGATGCATACAGCCGTTCATTCCAACGGATAAAAATGAAACTTGGAAGAAACCTTTCTTAAACACTTAGAGACTGGGTCAGACCAGGAATTTGTTAAGAATTTGGCCGTGAAAATGTTGTTTGTGATAGAAAGAAATTGAGAATGACCAAGATGCTCTTCAGTTTGAGATTGTTTCAATAAATTGAGTGTGTCCTTGCTATTTAACACAGTGAGGCTGAGCCACATGTACTGATCTAAAAAGATGGATCACTAAGTTTAAAAAAAAGGAAGCAATTTGCAAAGTGATACAATCTTCTACATATAGATTTTAAAAGTTGGCAAAGAAAATGCACAGAAAAAGCCAATCTGGAGGATTTCCCAGCAACTGACAGTGTGGTTGGGAAGGGACTGTAAGAACTTGCCCTTTTTTGTATTCTAAATAATTCTATACTGTTGGAATGCATACAGAAGATACACTGCTTTTGAATTCCAAAGAAACGAGATAAAAAACAAGTTTTAATGGACACTCCTATTCAGTCAGGCTGCGAGTTTCTAATGGGAGATATAGTTTTTTTCATAGCATATTGATTCTCTTGTTATATGTCCATAAACACAAGAGGAGACACTGATTTTTTTTATTTGTAAGCAATAAACCTATTCTACTGATTTTTTAGTGTTTTCAAGGCAGCGACTTACTGTCCAATTAGTACAATGCTTTGGAAGAGAAGGATCCTACTCGGTTTACCTCTGAGCAAACCGCATTAGGAGCCCGTCGTGGAAGCTGCTGCCTTTATTGAGTAACTGCTATGTACCTCATTTAATCCTCACGGCAGCCTTTGGAGTAGGTTATGTTGGTCCCATTTTTCAGTTACGGAATGTAGGCCAAGCTAGGCCAAGCACTGTGCACTAGTAAGGGGTAGAGTGGGGTTTGAAACCTTGTCTGTAAGCTCCTCTTCTAGAGTCCTTTTAACCACGAAGCTTAACTGCATCCCTGCAGAGCAAATGGCTTGGATACAAGAGCTTTCTTCTAATGCCCAAATCTTCAAGTCTCTAAGACATACACCCTGAAAGTAAAGTTGGCAAGGCTTCAACCATTCTAGTTGACACCAAGCAATGTAAGTGCATGGAGACAACCTAACACTGTTGGCAAAGCCTCCCACGAAGATTTGGGAATGAGTAACATGCTTGTCCAGGAAAACAAATAGAGCAAAACTAAACGTTAGAACAGGAAAGCCCGGGCACCTATTTAACTCGCTGTGTAATGGGATCCTTAAACTTGGAGTTACCGAGCATGACGCGATAGCAAATATTTGGCTATGATTACAGCAGGAAATGGTATGAAAATATGTTTAGCCAAAGCATGCAGTTCATTCTGGAGGGGGTAATAAACAGGGACTCTTTGACAACAGCAAATAAATGAGAAAATGCACACAGAAAGACTGCGCTTACGAGCCATTTTATGCCATCGACAAGCAGGGTAAGTGATCGGGACAGGACAGGAGAGTGCTTTACTCTCTGCCATCTGTTATCAGAGTCTGGCAGAGGTAAACAGGCGGACGAAGTAAAGGTGAAAGCCTACATACTCTCCCAGGAACACTTTGCACCTGAGTTTGTACCTTGGGTATAAACCAGTTCAATGCACATGCAAAGGATATGTGCCAAGCTTACTTTAGAGAGTGCATAAGTGTGCACATAAAAAATAAAGCACTGTTGAGCAATAACTCAACATTTTTACTTTAACAGTTAGGCTGTGTCCCCCACTGATAAGCTGTGTTTTCCATAATGGAAACCTCTACTCATTGTGTACTCACAAGAAAAGTCAACCAATGGAAGCGAAGCACGTTGGTATTGGCGCAGATGAGCACAGGGGCTGGCAAATTATTGGTCAGACTGGCAGCTGGAGGAGGCATGTTGTGAAGACCATGCTAAATACTGAAATAGTTAAAATAAGCAGAGTTGTTGCTTCTGCTCACCAGAGAAAACATGTCCTTTTGGCAAGCATGTATTTTTTCTCACTTGCTTTTCCTTCCACACTCTGCCTTAACCTCTCATTCTTTGGGTTCATCTCTTTTCCCTAAAGTAAAAGCAAAAAGAAAAAATAAACTTAGTTTTTTAAATGGCATTTGTAGGGAAAACAAATGAGGAAAGATGGTCGAAGGTTTAACAATAGCATTCCCGTTTACTGACGCCCTCGTTCTGCATGTCCCAGGGAGGACGTACGGAAGGAGCGCGTTCCCGTGTGCGTGGGACCCGGGCTGGGCCAGGCAAGCAAGGCTGTGCGAGTGGCTCCTCCTTAAATGTCCTGTTCCAACTGCTCTTGCCACACCTGAGACCCAGGTCTGCGTGGAACTCGGACAGCCCAGGTTCTGGTCCCACTCCTGCTGCTGACAGCCATGCGACCTCACTGAGGAGTAACAGACTCCTCCTCTGCCGTGGTGGTAGGGGCTTGGAAGTTGCAGGATCACACAGGCTATGGAAAGTTTATGTTTTTCCCCATAAACTATCTTCCATTTTGCTCTGAGCAGCAGCTGAAAACCCTTCACTTGAATCTTTTCACACCTTTACCGAGATACAATTTACAGACCTGTTTCACCTACCGGAAGCACACTCTTTAGTGGTTTTCGTCTATTCACAGAGTTGTGCTTCCATTGCCACACTCTAGCTTTATAATATTTCCATCACCTTGAAAGAAACTGCATACACATTCGTTTTCACTCTCTTCTTCCACTTTCCAGCCCAAGGCGACCACTAATCTACTTTCTGTCTCTATAGATTTGCCTGTTCTGGACTTGCATGTGAATAGAGTCATATGTGGCCTCACTGCTTTCACTTAGTATAATGTTTTCAAGGTTTACCCATGTTAATAGCATGTATCAATATCTTGGTTTTTGCTAAATAATGTTGCATTGTATAAATATTCCATATTTTGTGTATCCATTCATGAGGTAAGGTACCTATAGTCTTGTGTTGAGGATCTCCCAAACCATTTTCCAAAGCAACTCCATAATTCTCTGCATTCCCACCAGCAGCACGTGAGGACTATGATTTCTCTACATCCTCACCAACACTTAGGATTGTCTGTCTGTCTGTCTGTCTGACTATAGCCATCCTAGTGGGTGCGAAGCGGCATCTCACTGAGTTTTGGACTTATGATTCCCTAATGACTAATTATGTTGAGCCTTTTTTTCATATGCTTATTGGCCATCTGTATATTTTCTTTGAAGAAATGTTTATTAAAATCCTTTGCCCATTTTAAAAATCGAGTTATTTATCTTTTTATTATTGAGTTGTAAGAGTTCTTTATATATTCTGGATACAAGTTTCTTATCAGATAAATAATTTGCAAATGTTTTTTTTCTCATTCTGTGGCTTACCTTTTCATTTTCTTGATGGTGTCATTTTCAACAGAGAAGTTTTTAGTTTTCGTGAAGTCCAATGACCTCTTTTCTTTGCCACCTGTTCTTTGGGTGTCGTCTAAGGAACCATTGCTACCCAAGGTCGGGAGGATTTATTCCTAAGAGTTTTATAGTTTTAGCTCTTACATTTAGGTCTGTGATCCATTCGAGTTCAGTCAACTGAGTTTTGGAATTCACAAAATGATGCTTTCTGTGCATTGGATTAATTTCATCCAGTTGTTCAGACAGGATACGGAGCCGGAGCACAACCGCTCCAGAGACTGCGCCTCCGTCTGTCAAACCGTGTTTATCAGTTTATCACGGAGAGCCTTGTCCTCTGCACCTGGAGGCAAAATGGAAAGTCCTTACTGCTCTTTAACCTTTGTCTCGTTTTTTATGGCTCTTAACTGCCCTTTAGGTGGAGCTGTTGCATTTCCTCTTTTTCCTATCTTTCTGGCTATGAAAATGAGAGGATTAATATTCTGCTTTGGAAGCCACATGACTTACTGGAGGAAGACGCTGTACCAGAACAGAAAACTAAAATACTGCTCATAGGTGACATTTACCTGTCATTCCTTATCTAACGTAAATTCCTTAGGACGTGACCCAGTAGTGACTGTACTTCCCCAACTTGATTCCTTTGAAGGTGGGCGTTCACTATCAAAGGAGCATGCTGAGATCTGGGAGCTCAACTGGTTAAGATCTCCATGTGGAATTAATGATGATTCCCAGCTCTTTCAACTTTCATGTGGCTAATTAAAAAGTAAAACTTTCAAGTGGCTGACTTCCTAACAGAGAAATGCATTCTTCATGTTGGCCCTTTGCAAAATGCCTCTTCTGTTAAGGAACCTGTGTACAGTTTTTACATCTCATTTCCTGGATTATCTTCCCCGTGCCAACTCACAGTGTGGGACATTAGGAAACGACCTGCCCTTTTTTTTTTTCAACCACTTAAAAAATTCCCAGGAAGGTTTTTTTCCACTCCAACTGCCTTCCCATTAGGTTCTGCAGTCTGCCAAGCTTGCCAGAACTCAGCAGGTAGCCCACATGGTATGCGCGTCTATGTGAGAACGCTCCCCTGATGTGGACAAGATGTTGGTTGTAAAATGAAGTCAACATCTTGTCCACAAGTGTGCAAAAATATAGTGTATCCACAAGCTCTGAGGCCATAAAGAATCTTTAGTTAAACGCGGCTGCCAGAATGACTCTTGTCATGAATGGACTGGGAGATCAGACTTCCTGGGAAGAAAATCTATAGCCAGAGTGTGTGTTTTTCTTTGCCATTTTTCCTAAACACAAAACATCATAGTTTTTGTTTGTTTTGTTTGTTCGTTTGTTTAGCGAACTAGAGGGACCCAAAGGAGGGTTGGGACAAGATTTTGCTGTAGATTATTTCCTGATTTAGAAGCACTTTTGCCAGTTTTCTGGAACCTACATGTCAGTCAGTTCTTCTCAGCATTTGGAGTATCATTTTTTAAAAAGATTTTTAAAAATTTTTTAAAGATTTTATTTTCAGAGAAAGAGAGGGAGAGAAACATCAGTGTGTGGTTGCCTCTCATGTGCCCCCAACTGGGGACCTGGCCCGCGACCCAGGTGTGTTCCCTGACTGGGAATTGGACCCTTTGGTGCGCAGGCTGGCACTCAATCCACTGAGCCACACCAGTCAGGGCAATTTTTATTTATTTTTAGAAAGAAGGTAAGGGAGGGAGAAAGAGAGAAACATGGATGTGAGCGAGATACATGTATTGGTTGCCTCTCCTGTGCACCCTGACCTGGGACTGAACCCACAATCAGGGCATGTGCCCTGAATGGGGATCAAACCTGCAACCTTTGGCTTTGCATCATCAGATGCCCAACCAACTGAGCCACACCGGTCAGGCTCAGAATATCATTTTGGAAAAAATCTGCTTCGTAATTATCAGGCAGCTAGTGATTATTTCATATTTTTGCCTTTTCAGTCTGAATTCAAAATTATTGGGCTACATTGCATGTCTGTTTAGAGCATGGATTAAATGTTACCTAACCATTACCTTTGGAGCATCATAACAAGCGTGTGGTCTTCTCTGGCCTCCTTTCACCAGCAGTATTTTGGGCCATGTGTAAAGACAAATCGTAAGAGCGAGAACTTCAGAATGTTTACTTAAAGAAAAAAGTGAAATTTCAAAATTGGAAGTGTTTGAAGGAGGCATTTAATAGCATTGGTATATTTACACTTGCCTTGAATTAGATTCAGTTCTGTATGCATTTCTCTCCCCCGTGGGCCTGTAACCTCCTTGAGGTAAGAGACGCGGATTTGTGCTAGTATCTAACCTGGGATTGCCCCAGTGCCGGCCCCAGTAGGTCCTCGGTGTTTGCGGAATCGGATGGAGTTCATAGTTGCTGGAGCAGAAGCTAGAGCCAAGGACAAACAGACAGGAAAAGATCGTGATGACTTTCCTCTTAAATAGTATGTTACTTAGGAGCTTCGTGATGAGGTTTTCCACTGTCGTTCTTCTTCAACCTGAGGGTCGTGTTTGAAATCACAGCGGATGCTTTGTAGGCAGCAGCCACCACGTAGTCAAAATGAAGGTGAGATGTGAAAGGCGGAAGGTGGAGTTTCAGGGGATGGAGATGGTGTTTTTGAAAAGGTGATTATTTGGTCTCTGTTCTGCTTCTGTGTCCCTGCTTTTTACCAAGTTAAAATGGAAGCGTGGACTTCTGTTGGTGCATACCGGCCTTGGGCTTTTTTTCTTTGCCTGTGAATCCACTCACCAGCCGATTGCCTGCAGGACTGGGAGGAGCTCTTCCTTAGCACGTGGGAAGGATAACAGGACCAGAGGATTGACTGTGGAGTATGTGAGAGGTCTCTGAATAGCACAGCCGCAGAAGGCTAAGCCAGTCAGACATGGCAACTTCTACTTTACACACTTCCACTTTATAGGCAGCTCCTAACTTACTAATGGGTTGGATTCCAAATGTCCATTCACATGTCAGTTGGTTGGAAAATAATACACTTTCCATAGAAACAGCATTCTACACGGTGACCAGAATCCCCAGTTAGCCCACAAAAGCTCATCTAACTGTAATGTAGCTAAAATTTCAAACATGTGTGATAAACAAATGAAGAAAACAATGCCATATTAATGAGTAAATGGGCACTTGAATGTCAGTAGTTGGTGGTTTTTTGTTGAATTTTTATTGATGGTCTAAAATCATGTTAATTAGAGAAGAGAGGGTAGTAAATGGACATGTTGGTAGAGATTTAAATAAATGCTGGGAATATTAAGGAAAGAAAGAAAAAGAGATTCTGAATAGTCCAACTTTGGAAGCAAGAGGAACAGCTTAAACAAAAGTATAAATCTAAGCATTAAAAGAAATAAGTCTCTCCTGAGAGAAGTTATCTGATCTGTGAAGAATAAAAGACAGTACAGGGTAGCTTTTGAATCATCCCTTGGCAATAAGTGAATAAAGGTATTTCTTCCTAAGATTTCACAGGCTACCTGCATTCATTTATTCAGATCAGAATGGGCGTGGGAGTTTTTGAAGGTTTCTGTGTGTGAAAAGCACAGTATTATGAACTTAGAAAAAATAATTCTGGAAGATTGGATGTTATGGCATATCTTTCTTTGGTTGATATTCACTCACTTTAGAATATTTGACATTTGTAGGAGGAAGGGTGGCTTACTGTATTTTGGAGTTAGATGGGCCCAGGTTTGGGTCCCAGGTCACTGGATCTCTGAGCTCACGTTCCTTTATTGGGACGTAGAGATAATAATATCCACATCACAGGGTTTGTTCAGAGTCCCCGTCGTGGTGAAATCCTCAGTGAAGGAAAGCCATCGTTGCCAGATCTTACAGATCAGATGTGCACATCTCTCGCTCAGCTTGTTCAAATTTATACATAATATCAAAACTATCCTTATAATGAAGAGTAAGACAGTTTTGATGTAAGTTAGTATATAAACTTGAAAACTCTTGTTGAAGGATCTTGCTTCTTGGTAGCTTACCAGATCACCACATTTAAATGGTTCCGAGTTCATTCCATGTACAGGTTTGCAGGACAGTGAATGAGGAGTCTTGCTGAATATATCATCACTGAGTTCATTTTGGCATCTTAAAAGACTTCGTTTTTCATCTTTGGTCTTGATTTAGTTCTGGCTGGCACTATTTAAAGAAAAGATGAGTTTGTGGTAAATGGATACGCATTACAATGGTTTGGGATACACTATGTGTGAAACCTTCACTTTGACTCCTTTTGTTTTTAGAGTTGTCATGTTGGCAATCTTAAGTTTCATGTAGTGTTTCAGGCTGACTTTAGGGATGAGTAAGAATGTAGCATGCAAGCACCTGCCACCTGCGAGGTCTATGGAGAAAAAGTCCAGCCATTGTCAATATAACAAGAATTGCTTTTGCAATATGGATGTAACCTGGCAGCCAAGGAGAGTGGACTGGAATGCACATGCATGAACAATGACGACTTCACTGCAGTAGTCAGTGGGCAGGGGGTAGACACTGTTGAGTGAGCCTGTGTACTGTGTGGCCATCACACTCACAGTGACTGAGCAAGTAGAATAACAAATCTGTATCAAATTTTGCATTAAGCTTGAACCACGGAAACCATTGGGGTGATCCAGAAGGCCACAGCTATGGGCAACTGGTGATTGGCAGCTTCATCACAACACGCCTGCTCATGCATCACATCTCGTGCAGAATGTTTTGGCAAAATATCAAATCACCCAGGTGACTTCCCCCCGCACCCTACAGCCCAGATTTCACACCCTGTGACTTCTGACTTTTCCCAAAACTGAAAATCACCTTTGAAGGGGAAGAGATTGCAGACTGACAAAAAGATTTAGGAAAATAGGACAGGCCAGCTGATGGCAATTGGGAGAACTGCATGAGGTCCCAAGGGTGCCTACTTTGAAAGGGACTGAGACATCATTGTCCTATGTACAGTGTTTCTTGTGTTTCTTGTATCTTGAATCTTGTATCTTCTTCAATAAATGTTTCTATTTTTCATATTACATACCCTCTGGACAGACCTCATAGACAATAGTGTCTGGTTTTACATAGCAATAGCTGTCATGAAGTATACACTGTGATGCAGGTTTTCAAACACACCAGTGTTTTTCTCCACTGTATCTAGCCACAGTCCTAAGATAATCCAGGGTAGGTCTTGAGAACAGCCAGTGCGGGGATGGTGGGAGGGGGGGATTGCCCTAAGTGACTAACTGCCCAGGTGCCTCCAACTCCAAATGGCCTTCCTAAACCTGGCTCTCTCTTTCTCTTCTTCCTACTCTCTCCCTATCAATGTAAATCTCTTAACCTCTTTTCCCTAGGCTTGTTGCTCCCTTCCCACCCCTCTTTTTGGGGCGAAAAAAATCACAATAGCCTGTGCTTTTTAGTACATCGGGATGCTTCTCTGCTCAAGACAGTCCCTGGTGACTCAAGGAGAATTCTTCTCAGGCTCTCCCATGCAAGACACCCAAACCTGACTACCACCATCCCGTGCACACCATGCCATGCCGCCCGAGGGTGTCCCAAATCTGTCTTGCCTCATAAGCAGAGTTCAGTCTCAGTGCGATACTCATGGGTTTTGGGGTGTTTTTTTCTTCTTTTTTAGAATACAGACTTGAAGGAATGGTTTTGTAATTTGATGGTTTTGTTCCTCTCCACCTGGAACCAACGAAGTATGGCTTGTAAGCCCACTTTGACTCTGCCCGGTTTTTGTAAATAAAGTTTTATTGGAATGCAAGCACACCCCTTTATTTAAAATTCCTCTGTGGCTGCTTTCACACTATCACAGCAGGGCTGGATGGCTGCAACAGGGACCATTAGGCCCACCCAGGCTAAAATATTTACTGTCTGGCCAGTTACAGAAACAGCTCGCCAGCCTATGCCCTACATCGCATCTCATTGTAGATGGCCTTCCAGAAAACAAAGGTACACTGTGACACTGATACATTGTTCTTCGCCTCAAACTTACCCAAGGAGCAGTAGATAGTCATCTCAGGCTTGCAGTAACATTTTTTCTCTTGTTCTTCTTCTTTATTATTTTTAGTTTTATTTATTATTTTCTTATTATTTTTACATAAGATACATTTTAATATTATAATAACTTTATAGTAATCAAAAAAAGAATACATACAAGGTGGGCGAACCCCCCAGATGGAATTATACTCTGGAGGGCAGGCCCCTTGTAGTACAAGCTCCCTCTGCTAGGCGAGTGTTCTAGGAGCCCATCTGTATCAGGGTACCAGCTGGCATTGTTGTGAGAGGCTGCATTTGGCTTCAGTGAAATTTTTTGGAAGACTCTTTCAATGTGTTTGCCCATTTCTTTGACAGGTGATTTACGAGTACACCTGCCCACACCACACTGAGTGTTCGGCAGTTTTTGACCAAAAACAGCATGACCCCACTGCCCTACTCTCCCTGTTCACCACCTTTTTCCCCCCTGGATAAAAAGGAAGCATTTTGCCAATGTGTAAGAAGTGAAACAAAAAAATGGCAGAAGCACTAACAGGCATCGGAATCATTGAGTTCAAAAGCTGTCTGAGCAGAAGAAAAAAATGTCTCGATAGGTGTATTGCATCAAATGGAGAGTACTTTGAAAGTGATTGATGTCTAAACATGTAAGAATAAATATACAATCTCATAAGTAAATTCTGGGTTTCGGGGGGGTCCCCCACATTTTATGTTTATTATAGAAAATAAAGAAAAAAGTGAACAGAAGGGAAAAATTCCTGCAATCTCATCACCCAGAGATTACTACTGTTGATATTTTAGTGTATATCTTTACAGGCATTTAAAAAAAGTGCTTATATGAAAGTTTTAAAATTTCTCTTACTTTCTTAGGAATAATAATAATGCTGCCATTTATTGAATATTGGATTTCACTATACACTTTGCTAACAGCTTTATATGCTTGCTCCCATTTAATCCTTAATAGCATCCCCCTGGTGAGCAGGTTATCATAAACCTCATTTTGCGAAACTAAGACCCAACAGGTTCAAGAGCACACAGTTCATGCCTGAACTCACTCTTGGACACTGCTCTCCTGCCTACAAACTTTCGCTTATAGTCAGTAAGCTAGCGTTTGAAACTGTCAAGCTAAGAAGTCTCTTTGTGTTTAATGTATTATTTAGTAATCTGCCATGCACCTTATAGTAAGTGTCTTCGTTGAAGAGTCCAGAATGACTTTGACCTCCTGCTGAGAGTCCGGATCTTCCCCGGAACCCAGAGCTGCTGGAGCAGTCACTTCCGCCCCTCCCCCTGCTGGCTACCGCTCATGGTAGGCTGGTCATCCCACAGGCCACTGGGCAATGCCTGGCTGCCCCCTGGAGCCACCCAACCCTAAATCACAAGGATATTTTAACCACTAAATAAATCATAAAACAGAATACAGCAGCTCCTTCAAAGGAGTTGGCTCCTGAAAGACTGCTTTATAAGTTTTCAAGAAGGGGTCAGAGGGAGGGGCTGCTTAGAATATTTTCCGTTGCAAGCAAGTGGATCTGCCAGGTTAAACCACATCTTCAACACCCTGCTCCTCACCCGAGCTTAGATTTGGAGACTTGAGGTGGGCGCTGTCCCTGCCCTCCTGTTGGTGAGCGCTCTGTGCTCTGTCTGTTCAAGGCCGTAACTCACAGACGGGGAAGGCGGATAGCCGCACAATAAGCACTAGGGAGAGTGCCAGCAAAGAGCAAAGGAAAGAATTAGTGCGCCGCAGAGCACACTAAATTAGACCTTCACAAAAGCAAGTTTTTAACAATTCTGTTTTCTTCTGTGTGAGAAGGTAGATCTAAGATCAGCTGCGACGTTCCTTCGTGAGAGTCGTGAGGGGCCTCGCCCGCAACTGGCTTTCCATGGGGAAACCTAATAAAAATTTGTTAATGCATTGTGATTCAGAATTACTGTGGAAGTTAAGAATAATAAAGCAGAACCTAAATAAAGTGCTCTTAACAGTGTTTATATCTGCATTAGGCCTAAGCTGCCCTGGCAATTGCATGTTTTTGCTTTTCATTGTTCAACAGTTTCAAATGTACCAGAAAATGCCGGCCAAGGACTGCTGCCTAACTGAAACCAGATAGGCCCGGACCTCCAAAAGCTGTGAGAAGAAAATAAATCCCTCTGTCTAAAATAATCTGAACGTTTTAAGTACAGCAACCACATACCATTCGACACAGTTTGCTGCGAGTCTGTGTTGCTTTTCGGTAAATATATGATCAAATAAACGCAAGTGGACGATGCAGATAGTACATACACATGTGGACACAAAGTTATATGGCCTCATGCTGCATGCAAGCCTTGTAGAGTCGATTATTATTTCATTTTATCCACAACATGTAACAGGAGAAGTTTTCATTGTAGGGTCCTTGAAAATTGATCCTGGGAAAGAAATTCTTACTTCTAGAATTGGTTCTGACGTTCTTACAGAATACTAATTAGCATTTGTAATGATTTAAAGGGTGCTGAGGACCCCTTACCCAAATAGTGTTCCCAAATCCACTGTTGTGAATTGTTACTTTTTGTAACCTCTCTCCGTAGTTGTTTTTTTTAATGCAGATTGTCTTGGTGAGAGTGTTATTCCCACAAGAGACATGGATTGATGACTCTGTATAAGACACCATGGTCCCTACCATCAGCAGGCTTATAGTTTAGCTGGAGGAGGAAAAGGAAAAAAGGGCATTAATTTTTGTACTTGTACAATGCAAAATGTGGTACTATGACAAAAGTACTATAGTATATTTGTTGAGCCCTTATTTATATAACAGTGTGTGCACGCACAGGCCAGACCCTGTTTCAGGCACTTTGTATCATATCATTTGCTGCTTACAACAATTCTAATACCCCGATTGTACAAACGAAGACGCTTAGATACAGAGATGTTGGAAACTTGCCCTTGGCCACACAGAGAGTTGGATGGTCAGGCTGTGATGCGGGGGAGGGGGGGACTGCAAAATGATTCTGGAGCCCATGCACCATTTATAATGTGTCTCTGAAGAACCCTTCTTACAATGCGAGCTTCATCATTTATGTCCATGCTAAGCAGTAGAAACAGAAGTTCGAGTGAGAGCCCTGGGAAGAGACTCCACAGGGAATCTTCAGCCCAGCAGAAGAGAGCTGCCGCTGCCGCCTCCAGGAACCCTGGGAAACTCCGGAGGAGATGGAGCAGCCTCGGCCACTCGTCACAGACCCCACACTTCTGAGGAGGGCGGGTGTCAGGCTCCTAGTTACTCTCCTTCCCCTGCCTCCCTCAACTTCCAGGAGACCTGGGGTGCTGGTAACTGAATCAATTCACAGAAAAATGTGCCGGAGTCCTTGATCTGGCAGCACCATGAGGATGGAAGATTGACTGTGTCCGTTACAAAATGAAGACTTCCTAAAGAAACATCTGTCCCCCAGGATCCCACGATGATGGTGTGATCTAATGGCCGAGGGGAGAGAGCAAGCCCGCTGTCCCCTGATACGAATGCTGTCCACACATACACCCTCTTCCAGAAATACCGACGTCTTGCCTCCTGCCACTAGGCCTGGACTCTGCACAGTCTCCAGTCGCCAGCGTGGGACAGACTGGCAAGAGCACCAGCCTGGAGGGATTCTTGAATTCCTTGTCCAAAAGCACTGTGTCTCAGCCACAGTGCCTCAGTTTCCCTGTCTGCAAAATGGATCTTACAACACTTTTGCAATCCACACCACTGGCTTGGTTATGAGGGTCCTGAAATCTTCATCTTCATTGACAGATATCTGTGGAATGTCTAATATGCAACCTTACACAAGCTTATAAATGAGGTGACAACAAACTGTGAGTCCAGGGTGCCGATCTGGTGACATCTCTCAATTTTCCCAATTGGTAGAGAAGCCACGTGTTCTATCAGCAGAAAGTCAGATTCTCTCCTTCAGATGCGCCTAGTGCAAGCACCCCGTCGTTACTCCGTCCAAAGGCTGAGTCTCTGTCCCCTTCCTGTGCCTGGGGAACAGAAAGCTAGTTCCGAGCAGTTGTCTTCGGCTGTTAGGATGAGTTTGCAGGTCCAGTTGTGGCCCACACCGAGGCAGAGCCCCCACGTAGGACTCTACCCACAGCTGGTTTATCATCCTGCTTTAGCCATTGCCCCCCAAATCCAGGTGCTGCACCCAGGAAGCTGGATACAGATGTGCTTCTAACAGTCACATGCCATTTCCAAAGCCGCTTTCCTCTCCTTTGTGAGCCTGGGTCATCTGCCCGTACTCTTGCTGCCCTAGGGGTGACACGCCCCCTTTGGGGGACTTTCTTGTCATAGATGCAGGATGGATCGCTTCCTCCCCAGCACTCAGCTCCACATACCTTAGTGTTGTCCAGGCTGCCTGTGGCGAGGGCCCCAAAGTCTCTAGTACAACCTTCCTCACAACTAAAATGAGGTTGTGTGTGTGTGTGTGTGTGTGTGTGTGTGTGTGTGTGTGTGTGCGCACACACAGTAAGTCAAAGGCAACCGCTGGCTGCCCAGGAGAAAGGGGGTCTGCCTCAGGTGGCCTCAGTGGGGTAGCCTCTCTCTGTCTCTCTCTCTCACACACACAAGAACGTACACCTCCAAATCAGTGCTGTCCTCTGAAGGGTCACACTGGGAGACGCTTTTTTGAAGGTGCATTTTGATGAGCCTCCCATTGCTCAAACCACGGGTGGGGCTGCTCTTTTGCAATGGTCTCCAAAAGCTATTTCCAAGCCACAGACGAGGTTCAGACCCCCCCATTAGTTAGCTGCCCCGTGTTCGCTCTGGGTGAGTGTCGCTGTGGGCGTTTTTTTCTTGGGGGTCTTGGACACTGAATCATCCACCTTCTCCAGGTGTGATTACAAAGAGCCTTTGACACCTTGCTGATGTCCCCAGTGTTTCCCAAAGTTGTTTTCAAGAGCAAGTCTAAAGTGCCTTTGAGTGACGCAGTGGCAGCATCGTGGAAAGGTGCCTAAGGTAGCAGCGGCAGGGAAGAGGAGAGAGCCCTGTCTTTTTACTTGCACGCTGGCATTTGTCTTAAAGTCAGTCTGATTACATTACAGTCGGACATGCTGTGCTCTCTAAAGCCCCGTGTTCATAGTGGGGTGATGGTTGTGTCCTGAGCGGTTCCGGGTTTGTGTTCACTGGGGCTGGGTGCATCGTTGTCTTAGCAAAAAGCAGGTTAAAGCTGCAGACTGGCCCAGAGAACGTGTCGGTGCCTTACTGGCTTCATGAAAACAAGAAGAAACTTTTAACAGCCCTGCTCTTCCAGGCACTACCTTCACAGGACAGCCAATGGGAGACAGCCGATGGGAGGACAGCCAATGGGAGTCACACTAGCTGCCGTCTTGCCTCCTCCTACTGTCAGATGACCTCCTTGTCTACGTAGTCCCTGAGATTGTTACCTCTTTCTGGCTCCCCCAAAGGAAAAAGATGAAAATATACTTCCCAGCTGCTAATTAATTCTGTTCTCATTCATTAACCTTCACAAGATTATATTTTTAAGTCCTTATGCTCTTTTTATAGTGAAAAATCCATAAAATGTCCAGTTTCTGAAATACCTGATTGGTTGGTAGGCCAGTTTGGCTGCCAGCAAACGGCGGGGGCAGTATGATTTTGGGCCCCTTAAGCCTATGAAATAGCTACCTGGACAGACAGGGACGGTGGCCCGGAACAGCCCCAGGCCTCCCACCCCATCCGACAACACTGAGGAGAAGGAGGCATTTCTTATGCCCAGGAATGGTGCCCATTCGTAATTTGGGGGTGGGTTTTAAACAGCACTTTGGACCCAGACTGACTCATTTCTTTCTGTTTCTTCCATTACCTCCGGCCTAGCCCATCCCTCCCAGATGTGTTGTGTTTTGCATCTCCTTCACTCAGTCTCGTGTTCAGAAATCAGTCTAGGGCTTTCTCGGGTTTAAGTTCAGCCACTAAATCATGTCACTGTGGTGTTAATTTCCCTCCCTGTGCTGAGGATATGCAGATACACTCCGCTTAATCCTCATCACCTGTCCTCCCCTAGCGGGCCAAGTCTGCATGCAGGCCAGGCTCTGGTGGGACTGGACTTGGGGGCCGCCAGGGAGAAGGGGTGCAAGGAATGGCTGCACATGTTGGTGGCACCAGACCCAGCCGCGCTCCCATTGCTGGCAGCCCCACACCTGCTGAGAGGCGTGCGGTTCCATGGGCCACAGCCTCCCGGTGGGAGACAAGCCCAGGGAACGAGGCTGCGCCTGGCAGCCGGATGCCAGGCCTGGTACCATAACGTCCGTCTGACACTCAGCTCTGTGGAGCTGAGGTGGGGGTTGTGGAGATGACTCCACAGGAGCCAGCAGCTGCCCTGTTTTAGCTGGAGCTCTTGACAGTTCACGCCAACAGCACTTGTTTCTGAACCCGACAAAGCTGGAAAACTCACTGTTTTAATTGTGGGTGTTCGTTTGGAAGGGCTATTTCAGCGGAACCCAAACCTTTGTCGACATTACCTTACAAACACGCTGGTCTTGTCTGTCCCACTGAGTAGAGGCGTGGGGAAAACCTCCGACAGCGAACGCGGGTCCCTGGGGAAGGCAGCGGTGGGATGCGGCAGATGACCACAGCCTGCACGACTGGTTAGTTAGTCTGTCGCCAGAGCTCCCCAGGGCTCCCCGAGAAGCATCTAGAGGTTTGCTGCGAACGGCAGCCTTGGTCCTTGCCCCAGACCGCTGCCTCCTTTTAACGCCTGCAGGTCGTCAGGTCTTTTAAAAGATCCAGTTAACTGATTAAAAGTCCTGAGGAGAGAAATTTTATCATGTACAGTGTAGGTTCTTGACCATCCTTGTATCACTTTCCTGTTATTCCGCTCACCCTGGCTTCCAGGCAGGCGTCATCCGTGCTGTTTTCTGTCAGGGAGGGGAACTTAGCGGGGACAGTCCCTGCCCCTTTGGGTTGTCAGAAGCGTGCATCTCCGGTGCTCCAGGAGGTATACGAGGTACCTGACACAGATTAAACTCAGTAAAAGGAAATGTTTGGGTCAAATGCTTCCTCTTTAAAATTAATATTCCCTCGGCTATTATAAAAACATAAAATCACCTACTATTAAAAGTTGTTAGTACTTTTGCCGACTTGAAAATATTATGAAAAAAATGTCCTGTTAAAAGTTGTTGGCTATTTTGCTGACTTTAAGAATATTTTATAGCCAGCATAAAATGTGGTTTGAGAAGTACCACCTAAATGAAAACAAAATCTTGTTTCATTTCGTTTGGTCTTCAGCGTGCTTCCTCGTATTTCTTTACATATGGATTTCTGTCAGTACGATTTCTGTTCACTCCAGCCAGAAAGTTTAGAACGCGATGTAAAAGTGCCCTGTGAAAACCCACACCAAGTTCCCTGCAACACTTGAGAAACTCACTGAATTTTGTTAGGCATACCCTCCATTCATCAGAACGAAAACTTGGCTGAGGCAATCATGGCGTTTGTCCCACAGAACTAACTTCTGGCTCCTTCCCCCCAGTACCCTGGCTCCCAAAGCCCAGAGGTGCTAGGAGTGGCCTTCTTTAAGTAAACTGCTCGGAGCTCCATATTCCTCGAGGATGATCTTAAGGATTATTGTGATGATGATGACCATGATTATTGTCCCTAATACTCTGCAGCGTATTATTCATGCATATATCATGTATTCCTAGGGGCCTGTAGAAATGTTTCCATCAAGACAGCAAGCCTGGAGTGAGTTGCCAAAAGTGTTATGGTTTTCATGAGTCTTTTGGAAGAGTCGATGTCAGCCTGCCCTGATGACAAACATCTTTCCAGTGAGAGCTGATGTGTTTAGTTTGGACAATTGCGACTCCCACTTCACTGCACTCCAAGGGCAGTTGGGCTGGTAGGCTCCTACAAAGCTTCTGGCCTGCAGAGGGCTCTATAATACCACGTTTTTCCTAGCCCACAATCGGAAAAAGGCCAAGAGCAGCACTGGCCGGAAGGGGGAAGGGGAAGCCCAGAGGTGTTCTAAGGCCCCAGCAGTCCGTCTGGTGGCAGTCTGGTAAACAGAGCAGGAATTGTGGGCCAAGTCCTTTTTCTTGAGTTCTGTACCAACCACAAGATCGGACAACTCTGTCCGCATTCATTACTTTACTAGCCTATAGCTAGTTCACACAGCAGCAGGAGTCCCCCCAAAAAGGCATTTCATTATTGAAACCGAAACTGGTACGTTGTAACTGCTGATTAGTAGTAGTCAGATTTTTTTCAGTGGTTCAAGTAATTTATAAAGCATTTACGCACATAAACAGAAAGCTTTAAAATGCTGAGATTCCATAAAAAGTAAATAAAATATATATTTGTGCATGAAGACTTAATTAAGTGGCATGATTTCATGTCACAAATTCGAAACGGGTGGGTGAGACCCGCCAACATGACTGCAGCTGTGTTTCCCATTAGGAAATTAATTAAAGCGGTCATTTATGCTTTTTCCACTTGCAAGTATTTAGACCTCTCTGTATTACCCCATATATTTTCCCTTCAATCACTGTACTATGGTCGTCTATCTTAGCAGGCTAGATCTTATTGTTCTTGGGGGTGGGCCATTAATCTCATGAAAAATCTGCCCTGTATGACTGATGCAGATCCGTCAGGGTGGAAGGCACCGTCTGTCGGCTGCTAAAGAGGAGGGGCACCTTCGTATGTATTCCTTGGCCCCCTCCTTTTTCCCCATCTTAACTGTTTTATTTTAGCTCATTAGAACAGTTTTTTGGATTGGCTTGTTCTGTGGGGGTGGGGGGTGGCCTCGGGAAGGGAAGCAGAGGGAAGCAGAGAAGTACTTGACACGCCACGTGGTGCATCATCATGTAGACTTAGCTGTCATGTGAGACGTTGTTCCTGAAGCAGATCTGCTTGTATATTCAGTTACGGAATGCGCTAACCCTAAAGCAAATTACGACACACCCAAGCGGATGGTTGATAGGCAGTTCGCAATTCAAATAAATATTGTCCCAACGTTATAGATCAGAGCTAACGCATGACTCCCTTGAGATAGCAGGAACAAATCAATCACTCTGTACTTATTTACTGCCGTTACTTATGTCAACAACCGTAATAAAATTATCACTTGATGAAATTTTAATGATGGAAGTAATTTTGCCCCCGAGAGGCATCAGTTGCCAAATGAGGCTGAAGTTTGGAAAAAACTAAGGACTTGGTATCAGAAAACATGACCATGACATCTTCACTCTTGGGTATAATTTGCAGTGACGTGGACAAGTCTTAGGTCAAGGCCAGGGGCTTTTGGTGAGGACGTACTTACTGCCCTTAAGGCCTTCTTTACACCCTGTGACACATCCACTTGCTTGGGTTTTAGGGGTGACATCGAGGAGGATTCTAAGGTACAGGCAGTAATAAAACTTGCACAGAATGCAAGCTCAACTGTTGGAAACAAGGAATAAGTTTTCCTCTGTATACGTTGTCATTAGAGGGTTTTAGAGTTAGAGCCTGTCTCCAGCATGTATTTCTCGAACTGACTAGCTACTTTTAATCATTTAATAAAAGACGCAGGTGAAGCGGGACGACTGGTAGCCCCGGATCTTCCCGAGCTCTCTGGAGTCCGTCGTCCTCATGGCGGCTCCTGGAGTCAGACAGCACAAAATCGAGCCCATTCCTGCCTCTTGTGACCGGAAGTCACCCCTTTCTTCTCACACTTCACCCTAACCTGTTATGGGCTTTCAGCAAAGTTGGCAGTAGTCCAGCCGTGGTCATGGAACGTGTCTTCATGCCTGTTTCTGTCTCACACTGATAGTTACATTTGTGACAAAACAGGCAGCGGTAGCACTTTAAAGGCATTGTTACATGTTTGCAGCTAAGCTCTGCTTCTCAAACCACCAGCAGCATCACCTGGAAACTAGTTTGAAATGCAGATTCATAGGTGCCACCCAAGACCTACTAATTCCAGTTACCTTTGAAAAAAATTAGTTTTTTTTTTTAAACTCTCATTACATGCATGAATGTGATTGACTTATGATCTTTATTTCTTACTGGTTTATCCCTGAAAAAACTTAAATGTTTCTATTCACAATTTGAGGCAAGGTCCAAAACACAGCGGTACCTCAGCATGCATCGTTAATTCATTCCAGAGCTGGTGATGAGTGCTGAAACTGACGAGTGCCAAATGATGAGCATTTTCTCTTGCGGGGCAGTGGCATGACTCATGTTCTAGCAAGTGTGACGAATCTCGAGCAAGCACTGAGTGCTCAAACATTTTTTTGTCACCAAAATTCGACGAGTACAGGGTGTGATGAGTTCTGAAGTGGACCAGTACCACGGTGTGACTGTATTCCTCTCTCCTGAGAGCTGCGGAGTGTAACTTTACAGCCCATCCTAGTAGCCTAGTGCCACGCGCCCATGTTGAATATTTAAAGTTGCCCATTACTGAGGTCTGTGTTTCATTATTATGTCTGTCTGCTTTCAGGGCCTATGACGCTTCGTGTGCTTGAAAGCAAAAATCTGAAGGTGGAGGGGAGGGGCCAGGGGACATCACAAAGTCCCAAATTCAGATTGTTGATATCAGTGAACCTGTAAACGTGCTTGGACATTCCTTTTCAACAATTAATGCCATTTCCCACATATAAGCAGAAATTTAATGTGAGCTTAGCAAACTTTATTTTAAACCCCACTAGCTAATTTCTCTTCTATATTATCCCCACTGTTTTCTACTCCTTAGTTCATTTGGGGAAAATGTAGTGAACAGGCCAATATATAATCAGAGTGTGTTCAGAGAAATGGAAATTTCTATAGATGGTAAAAAATATAGCAATTAATGAAGTAACCTTTTGGCCACTTATAACCCTGCCCTTAAATTCTGAATAAAACTCTGTTTGCAGGCAAAACACACTCCATAATTGCCTGATTGTGGACAAATAATAAGTGGAAAAGTTCAACTACCATGAGATATTGACAGCTCCATTATTCAGCTAGATTCTATCCATAAGCTAATTTCCTTCCTTTCCACAAGAGGGTACAAAAGATGTTGGGACATGATCTCTGGTCTCCAGAAGTCTCTGATCTCATCAGGGAAGGGATAGTAATACATGTGAGCAATTATAAAATAACCAATTACCCTTGTGATTTACGTATAAACGGAATTGGTGTTGCCAAGAAGATAAATGTTGCCTGAAGTGATGACAAAAATGTAACTGAGTCAGGATTATTTTTTTAAGGGGGTGTTTGGGCTAAAAGAGAAAAATAATATAAATGTGGTATAAAAATGTTATGGACTTGTGTTAGTCAAAATGGGCTTGACTTTACCACTCTGACAAATAATGTCCAAATCTCAGTGACTTAAACAGAAGTTTGTTTTGCTTATTGCACATGTCCACGGTGGCTCTGCTCATTTCGTAGCACAGTAATCCAGCCTGAGAAAGGCTTTATCTTCTTTCACATTCTATAATCACTACAGCAAGAGGAAGCGTCCCTGTGCATGGTCACTGCCACGCATATTTCACTAGCCAAATCAAGTCATGTGGCCATGCCCTAGCGTGTGACCAGAAACTGGAGAGACAGGGACACTCAGGCCACAGCATCAGCGGCTGCCACGTCTTTCTGTATAATCTTTGGAAAGAATACACCACTTGGCGTACTCAGTAAATAAAACTTTGGCGTACTCAGTAAATAAAACTATCTCTTATACGAGCTGATTATAGCTTGACAGTCTCTAGTTTACCTTCTGGGGATTTTTAAAGACTTTACTTGGTTTCAGCGTCCAGCTAGAAAACTGGAAGTGCAAGTTACTAGTCTTCTTTAAGCCCACTCTTCCAAGTCCCCTGACCAGTGTTTCAGCAGACATCATATGCTCTATAAAGAGCTTCCTGGTTTCCACCCAAAATCCTCCCTTCCCTTCCCATTGGCTGTAAAGGTCCTAAGTTTGTTCAGCTGGTAAATCTTGAATAGTCTAAGCCAGCAGTCTCCAGCATTTTTGGCACCAGGACTAGTTTCGTGGAAGACATTTTTTTCCATGGACCGGTGGGTGGAGGGGATGGTTTCAGGATGATTTAAGTGCAGTATATTCAAGCTCGCTTCCTGCTGTGTGGCCCAGTTCCTAACAGGCCCGGACCAGTACCAGCCGACCTCCTGGAGGTTGGGGACCCCTGGTCCAAGCTCAGTGATTCTCAAACCAACAGCGTTAGTAACACCCGGAAACTTGTAACAAATGTAGATTCTTAGGTTTTGCTCCAGCCCTGAATCAGACACTGTGGCCTAAGCTAATGGTGGCAATCCATTCTACTTGCCACTGATTGATGTAAAGTTAATAATGTAATTCAAGTCTAGCCACCAAACATGAGGGAAAACATGCTAGTTTGGAGGGTAAAGGAAGGCATTCTGGAAAAGGTCCTCATTGTTTTTTAAAAAGATTGTGGCCCCATGAAAATATATGATAATGGGAGATGCTGTGGCCTTTTTGCAACCAGGAGGTGAGTGTTCAACACACTAGGGATACTAGAACAAAAAGATAGAAGGAGCCTGAGTCCTGGGTGCTGCTGAGTTAACTAACCTTCCTGAAATTACCCTTTACCCACCATTTTTGTAGATAATAAATACATCCTGTGTTGATGAGATTACTTGCAGCAAAAAGCATCCCAGCTGTGGGGACAGACGTGCCACTCTGTCCTGCAGCAGCATTTTCTCTGCATAGCCACAGTCCTCAGGAGTGTCTTCTTCAGGGGTCAGACTGACCTGAATCACTGCCCCTGCTACTTGGTTCTACTCTAAGACCCCCTTTGGCTATGCAAGTAGTTCTCTCTGCTAGCTCATTGATTCTCCAGCTATGTCTGACTCATATACCAAACTTTTCCTCTTTAGTACCCTGCACAGTCAGTTCAGTGTTAGGGAGAGCTGCAGGTTCAAAAAGGCTATTTAACAAGCTCAGGTTTGTTGTCTGGGCCCCGCTGTCTCAGCTGCTGAGCATCAATGGACGGGTCCCTGCTCACTGCCCTGCACAGGCCCCCACAGAACACAATACGTCAACCATAAATCAGCTTATAAATTGGCCCCTTTGCAGGTGGATCTATACATGGTCCCAGGGGCATATGAGTCTTGAAGGACTACTTAAGGCCTTTCAAAACCCATCACAGGATCTTTTATTTTTTCTAAAGGTTTAACATTTTATTTATTTATTTTTAGAGAGGGGAAAGGAAGGAGAAAGAGACAGAGAGAGAGAAACATCAGTGTGTGGTTGCTTTTCATATGCCCCCCACTGGGGACCTGGCCCACAACCCGGGTATGTGCCCTGACTGGGAATCGAACCTGCGACCCTTTGGTTTGCAGCCCATGCTCAATCCACTGAACTATGCCAGCTAGAGCTCCATAACAGGATCTTTTAAAAGAAGGCATGTAACAAAGCAAGGGGCCCTCTATGTTTAACTTAATAAGTGAATCCACTTCTTCCTATTTGAGTAATTGCAGTGACAATTCTCACAGCCAACACGCCCTACAGGTGCCATCTGACGTTGTGGCTCTTCGCCTTATAGTGACCCAGCACACTTTCGCACCTGGGCAGTTCCCTCCAGGGTGACTCGATTCTCACTGTTCCTGCCATTTTAAAGCTTCATCTCTTCCCTTCTACAGCTGAGAAGTGCTGATCTACTGGTTGCTCTTTTGTTTGTCGAGATTTTGGTTTTTCTATCCAGTTCAAATTCTCCAAATTGGAGGGAGGTTTATTTGGCTTTTCTCAGAAAGCAAGACCATTTGGCACATAGTAGGCATCTAATAAACATCTGTTGAAATAAGTGGTGAAGTTTTGTGTGTCTAGGCCAAGGGGCAGCAAATTCACATGCTTAAGGATGTCACATAAATTATTTCGGCGAGTGGAGCTGGCAGGGTACCAGACGTACAGGGAGCGAATCGGAAGGCCCAGGTGCCCCTTACGTGGGAGTCAGGCTCTGTGCTTCCGGCTCATAGTTGCTGTGTAAGAACGGGGGCCCGATTCTGCCGGAGCTGCTGGCCTGCCAGTGGGATCTGGAAGTCTGGGTTGTCCTGCACAACCTCATTCTTTAATCTCGGATCAGCAATCCATAAGGCCATCAATTTGTGATCTCTGGCTCAGGTCCTAATATAACTCCTGAAAAATTTTAACTGAATCTTAGCTATCCCGAGAGTGGTGTTACACATTACCCATGAGGTTACATTGTGAATATCCTTCCCATGAAGGTAACTGGCAAGAAATCTTTTGTTTAAATCTTTTATGTCAAAGAGGTCACTGTTGATTTGCAGCTATACAAACCCAGGATGTTCCTTAATGTCTTAGTGTGACATAAAGTCCTTCTCTGAAAGATGTAGATAAGTAAGAAAATGTTGGACAAGAACTTGAAATGTCCCCCAAAATATGTTACTTGAAGCTCTCCTTACTTTCCCAATTCTTCTAAAAGTAATTCCCAGAAAAGTTTCAGGCTTTACTAAATAAAGTACATGTGCTCTGGCCCGTACCATTGCATGAAGGGCCTGTGGAGAGAGGGGCCGAGACTGTCTTGTCAGTGCAGGAGAATGCCAGTGGCTCGGCAAACGGAGCACATGGGCGGGTGAGCAGTGTACGCCTGGGGGAGGTACAGTATAAGGCGCAGTCGAGCCTCGCTGTTTGCGGATTCAGAATTTGTGAACTCGCCTGCTCTCGAATTTTCTTGGTACACCCAAAGCTTGCAGCACGATGGTTCGGCGTTCACCAGTCTAGGTCCACAGCGACTTTGCAGAACCTGACTGTTGTGACAACCGAAGAAATCAGCTGCGATCTTGTCAGGGTGGCCAAAAGCCCGTTTGCTTTTTACATAAAATAAAAGACACATTTTTCACTTTCACCAGTAACTATTGATTTGGATATTTTGGGTATGTTGGCTATCTCCCACTATTGGCTTCCAGTGGGTAGAGGCCAGGACAGCGAAGAGTTATTTAGCCAAAATGTCAGTAGTACCAAGAAACTTCGCAAACCATTTTTGACACATTTGATCAGTCACAGCACTTTCTATATACACTGTGCAAATCTTTTTCTGTGTGTTTTAGTTGCATTTTTACCTTTCTTGAAATAATAAAGCATAATATGCCAAAAATGTAGCATACTGTCTTCTGTCTTCAATATTAAAATACCGCACAAAAATTCACCAATTTTGATAAGTTTTTTTACATGCACACTGATATGACAGCTGTCACAATGCAGTCTAACAAAATTGCTTCGAATGAAGTTAAAGACAACTAAGCACTACTAGAGCCATTGAATGGAAAAAACTAAATGAACTTTTTTAGCCAATCCAACACTTGCAAGACGGGGAGAAATATTCCATTAGTCTCCTTTACATTTAATGGGTCGGGTTTTTTTTCTCTGAACCATCGCTAAAATGCTGTGTTTGAGGCTTAGGCTAGTGACCACCTTTTAGGTGTAACTAATGTCTTGGTATTTTAGTACAAACTCCTTTTAGAAAGCATTTAAGAATGACCAAACCAACTCAGAGAATTCCAGTTCACCAGCAGGCGGAGTGACGTGGAAGTTCTCTTCAGCCCCTCCCCCAACCTGTCTCGCTCACATGCATGAGTGTGTCAAACACACGTTTTTTAAAGAACACGTGAGGTACGAGTATAAGTTTGAGGTCAAATAGTTCTAAATGTGAACAGAAATTTCACTGGAATTCTAGAATGTTTCATGATCAGATCTCTTGCAAGAACCCTGGTGTTCCTTAGATAATATTTCATTGTTATCTTGAACAAGTCAATAAATCAAGTCCATGTTCCAAGTTTAATAGCTGCCTCATTAACCAAAATTGAATATTAATAATAAAGTCAACATATTTACTGCCTTTTCATTATTCATCACTCAATTGCTTTTGCAGTAAAAAGAAATGAGTTATGATTGGTTTGGGATGAGCATGTCATGAAATTAATGGCTTGTTTCAAATGTTTTCATTTAGATGTTGTAGTTGAGAAACATGAGTACAACTTTGCAGTTTACCTCATCCAGGATGATCAACCTGTTTAATCAAAACATTTAAGCTCCCTCCGTTTTTACTCTGCAGTAGTATCGTAGTGTTATAAGATACCCGGAAAATGAAATTTTTTTAAAGTTGTGGTGATGACATTATGCACCTCAGTTAATGAGGCAATAACCCTGAAAGTCCTGTTGTTACCAGTGGGTAAAAACTAGTTTGCTATTTAACGACCCAAGCTGAAGTCAGGCTGAGCTAAGCTGAAAGAGGGACTTGGTTAACCACGGGAAGGATGAATTCTGAGAATCACAATTACCATATTAAATGGACTCGGGTGGTTTCTTACAGCCCCCTTTTGAAGCATAACATTGTAGAAAATTCCTGCCCTCAGCAAGGCAGGCAGCTTGATATCCTCCCCTGTTTACTTTATAATTACTCAATAAAGCCCAGATGAAATTAGTTGTTACCAGTAATTAACGGCCAGTTTAATAAAAAAGAGAGGAGACTAGCAGATGGTGATTATTTTGTTTAATAGGGCCTGCTCGGCGGGATCATCCTGAGCACGAACTCTTAGCAGGAATTTGTGGCTAATGTGGCTCACTGTGGCCTTCTTACTGGTTACCGGGGCTATGTCTAATCCTGGCTTTGGAGCTAGGGCTCACTTCTTCCCTGGCTAAAATTCTTGAAGTGAATGGCTCTCTGGTTACGGCCACAAATAAGAGGTTCCACTGGCACCCAGAGAGGGAGGTTCTAAAAATCAGAGTAGCCTTGTGTTTGTCTTGGGAAATTCAGAGGCCCCTTTTCTGTGGGAATGTTTTTGCATGAGGTGGAATCAAGGTTGAACAGGTATCTAAGATTCTAGAAGAACCTGGTGTGGAAATGAACATATTTAATATCATCCAATCCTTCCCAAGAAGTAGTTAGTTCATCTATAAGGGAGAACGGCAAGGTCAATGTTGGCCACACGCCCCTCTGGTCCTTGGCTGGTGAGCGGGATTTTCCACTTTTAGTGAGGGTGTGAGGCTCTTTCCTGGCAGCCACTCTTAACACATCAGGAGATCGGAAGTGTGGTCTGGAAGCGGAGGGTACGCAGAATTCATATAGACATAAACAACAGAAGCTGAGGTTCTTAGTATCCAAGACTCTGGCTCAGCCATCCATGGCTGCCTTCGGTGTTCCTAGCGCTCCCCATATTTCGCTTTAGAATAGTTTGCGCACCCCCTCCGACTCCCTGTATCGGCTGCTGGCAGGACACAGAGAGCAGGGACCCTGTCTTACTCCTCTGTTTCTCCCTCAGCCCACGTACCTCTGTGAAGACGTGCCCTTCACTCCATAGCTGCTGAAATTGTTTGCTTCATTCAGAACTTTCCCATGTACAAGGATTGCTGGGAACGTTTATCCCACATAGCAACTGTGTAACCATAGGCATGCTCTCCCCAGTGTGTCGTAGCCCCGGTTCTGCCTCTCGGCTCTGTCCCCAGCCTTGTTTTTGCCTCACTTCTTCTCCCCTTCCTATTATTCATTCTGTTTTATTGCATTTGATGTATTCTGTAAATTCTTCTAGCACTGGTGGAAATAAATCAGTGAGTAAATAAAACCCCCATTTTACAGACAAAAAAATCAGAGTAGCCTTGACAGACAAAGAAAACTGAAGCCCCGTGAGATGGAAAATTTGATCACAGGCCTATAATTAGCACGTGTGTTAGAGCTGGACACTGGTCTGCAGTCCCCACCCTTGTTTCTCTGCACCACTGCCCCTGTTAAGTGATAACCTTGCTGAGAGTGAGTGGGAGAAATCAGGCTTCAATTGTCATAAAAGGAGAGTAGGTCACACTGAAGTGACCAAAGTATCTCTTTGTTTGCATTTAAGAGGGGTGAGGCGGCTAAAAGGGTCCCCCACAGATGGACTGAAATTCTCTCTTCTGAACATTTCAGTCAGGTGAGAGTTGTAGGGGAAGGAAGGATTTGAGCTGAGCCCTGATCCAGCCTGAAAGATAGCAGAGGGTTTCCATCCTGAGTGCAGTATGTGTGCTGACCGCCCATTATCCTCAGGGCTCCAGTGAGGCTGCCCAGGCCTGGCCCTCCCAACTCGCTCCAAGAGAGCGAGATAACTCAGGCCTCAGAAAAGACAGCTTTCTCCTCGCCTTTCCTACTTGTCCAAACACTGTGGCCACCTTCTGTTTCTTTCTTTCTTTTTTTCTTAACAATGTGTTGCATTGTAGTGGTAGAAATTTTTAAATAAAATGATCAGAAAAAGTCAATTTGCTTACCAAAAAAAAAAGGAAGAAAATCATATAAGCTATTTGGTAATGATCTCCCCTTGGTCCCATTAGGCCTGAT
This sequence comes from Carollia perspicillata, assembly GCA_004027735.1. Lineage (NCBI taxonomy): Eukaryota > Metazoa > Chordata > Mammalia > Chiroptera > Phyllostomidae > Carollia > Carollia perspicillata. The sequence goes on along the minus strand of PVKM010002394.1, from coordinate 4,327 downwards.
GAGGCATGTTCTCAGGAACCCTCAGGAGATGAATGAACTCTTCAGAAGCACAGGGGCTCCATTCAGTGAATCACCCACTAAATGGCTCCCCGCATCCTGAAAGATGGAATGTCTCCTCGCAAGTTCCTCATGTTCTCCCGGGGAGTGATGCAGATGCAGGGAAAGTGTGGTTAATTGCATAAATGAGGCAAAGGCTGCTAAATGTAAATTCTGCCGCAGGACTGCAAACACTTCCTGCACCCATCAGGAGTCAAGATCGGGCGACTGGGAGCCTCGAATTGGCATCCTCCAGTCTCACCCCAGTTTTAATAGGCAACACCGGCATTGTTTGCATGTTTCGTGCATTTTAATTTCCAGAATTCTGCTCTCACAAATTCTGCCTTGTGCGTTTTTGGGCCTTTTGCACAGAGTACACTCACCAAAGCCCCATGTAAACTCTATAGGAAAAAAATGGAAATATTTAAATGGGCTTTTCAGAAAGTTGAATGTCAAGGTTTTTGTTCTAATTTTACCCTTCATCATAGTGGGCTCATGTGATCACCTTGCTGGTGTCCTCCTCACTACCTCCTCCTACATCCTCCCTCTCTGCCTCACTCACCTCCGTCTGCAGGGCTGGGTGAGAAATGTCCTTTTGCAGTCAGTGGCCGCTCCAGGCCCTGTCACTTCAAAGATAAAGAGTGTGGGGGTGAACTGGCCCGAGACTTGCTCACCCTCTCCGGGAAAAAATGGTTTGGTCTCAGCTGTTGCTAAAGGAAACCCCTCACTGCAAAGACATGGTAGGCGGACTTTTCACTCCCAACAAGGAAAAGGACTAGACTTGTTTTGTGGGTGACTTCGGTTTCAGTAAGGAGTGCGGGATGCGATAACTTCAGGAAGAACCCACCACCTCACTCCCACCTGGCTCTGAGCTGGTTGGTGGATGTACCTTTCTCAAAGGTGGGACATTTTTGCACCAAACAATGGAATGAATAAATAAATGTACTTTTGCATTACAAAAGGCAGATGTTCTGTCTCAAGCAGTATATTTGTTCCCCAAGTGCTCACCTAAAAGTATAAGAGAAATAAGTAAGCCTGAAAAAAAGAATTGTAAACTCAGAAACTGTAAAAAGAACTAGAAACTAAGACCTCTATTCCTCAGTAACTCTGGGAGCTTCTCTTCTTCCTTTGGTCTAAAATGCAGGCATTTCCCCCAAGCTCCTCTTCTCGGCCCTTGTCTCTCCTGTCTCTTCCTGTACTTTCTCCTGGCTTCCCCTGTGAGTGACTCCTGGGATGATCCCTGAGTCTGGGTTGCTGACCTGTGTCTACCCCTTGAAAGTCCCAGCACAATTTCAAGCCCAGTATACCCGGTATATAACTGAACTGTTCTCAGCTACAACAGCACTGGCCCGAAGAACTTTCTGTGATGATGGACATCTCTTTCTTCACTGTCCAGCATGACAGCCACTAGCCACGTGTGGCTCCATAAATTTAATCAAAAGTGAAATTAAAAATTCACGTCTTCGGTTCTGCTAGCCACATTTTGAGTGCTCCATAGCCTCATGTGGCCAAGGCTGTTGGACTGGGCATCACAGATCTTTAGCATTTTGCTCGTATCTTTCCTATGCAACTTTATTAACTGTGGGTTCTCGGGCAAACTACCAAATGTCTCTAAGGCTCAATTTTGTCATCTGTAAAAGGGGACTGACAACATCCTCTGACAGGGGTGTTATGAGGATTCAGTGAGTAGTTGGTACAACACACCTAGCATAGTGCAATATGTAGTGAAAATGCTTTAAAAAAAACTATTGACCCTTGTCCCTTATCTCTTCTCTAATATTAACTTCTGTATGGCCATCTGAAGCCTCGACAATGTGAACCCGAAGCAGAGTCATTTGAAGAATGAGTCAGTTCGTATGCTTTAGGGAACACCACATGCATGGTGGTTTTGAGCTGCTACAGACCTTTGAGGTTTGACTATTGGAAAAGTACTTATCTCAGCAGGAGGGTTAACACAAGAGTGCTCTGTAGGATCTAGCAAGATTCTCCTAGGTTGCTTGGAATCATTTTAGTTAGGGCATTAGCCTTGTTTCCCACGGCATGGTGACTGGAGAAAAATCCCCACGAGGCCAGGATCCAGAGGAGTGCCGAGAGGTGTCGCATCTGCCCCCCAGTAGGTACTGGGAGGCAGCTTGGTTTGCATGCGTGAACCTGGCGAGGCTTCGTGAGTGTTAGAAATGGCCCGGCTTGGGGGTCCAGCAGCGTCCAGGGCCTTCAGCCCCCCAACAGGAAGCCCTCTGGCATGGACCAGTCCCACATACTCATCAAGCACCGTGTTTAAAGGGGGGGTGGCATGGTTTATATCCAGGCTGCAATCCATTAAAGCTTTAATTACACTAATTAGGGATTTGGGATAATCAGGTTGGCCAGACTGAAATGGAGGTCTGTACTCTCTGGGAAGAAAAGCTTTGCTAAATAAACCAGCAGGATAAACAGAATTGTGGGGACACATGTATTTCTGGGAACCAGCCGATGCTAGGGATTAGTGCATGCTTTTGGCATACAAACGAAGGCTGCTCATTGTAAATCAGCAGAAGGGCTGGAAGCCCATCCAAGAAACACTTCATTAGCAGTTAAGTACAGTGACATTCTTCAAAAATTTAAGTACACACACACACACACACACACACACACCCTGAATTTTTTCCCCCAAATAACCTGTAAATTCTCAGTTTGGAGTGGAACCTGGGGAGGAAAGGTAGCTGAGGGGATCTTGTAAAATAAAAATGCATTTCAAAGCCATGTTGAATAGTAGTTTTGTGTTATTCTTTTTTCTCCCCTAGTTTAAAAGACACGAGAAGTACCATCATAATGTTCAAAGCAGGACACCATTCAACACTGTAACAGCCCCCATAGCTGGAAGAGTTGGGATTATTGGCTCAGACCTTCCAAATGAATAAACCTTGAGGACATCATTCAACAGTGTATACTCTGATTGCTAGTGCTCAGATTTTTCAAGCATTATAGTTTAGCTCTGTGTGTGTGAGAGAGAGAGAGAGAGAGAGAGAGAGAGAGAGAGAGTTATGCTACCAACCAAATTAGTCAATTTTGAATCTATTAGTATTTCTCAGGGACTGTGTTAAATTTTCCTTCCCCCGCCCTTATTCTTCTTCCATTTTTTGTCCCCATGTATTTTTCCAGTGATCACGAGCACAGGATGAGAAACACTTGAATGACCAAGGCCTAAAGGGGGGAGGTGGAGAGAAAGTCGTACAAGATGGTCAGTGGTGAATAATGGCAGTTCAACCTACTAAGGTCTCTAGTTTTCTGTGTTTTTCAAATGTCTCTAGTTTTCTGTGTTTTTCAACTGTCTCTAGTTTTTCTGTGTTTATCTCTAGTATAAAATTGTCCCCCATCCTCTCTACCCCAACATTCACACACGGCTCACCATTTTCCAAGTATCGTTAGAACTCACGAACTCACTGGGTTGACTCCAGTGGGAAGAAGAGACAGGCAGGTTCACTTCACTTCGAGTTTTTAAAATGATTTCTCAGTCCTCAGCTGTGTGCCCTGAACACCTGAACACATTTATCAGGGGCCAGCCTCCTTGACAATGGGCAACACCAAACCCTTTAGTGCAGGAGCAGCTTGACGGAATTCTTGCAACAAAACAGGGGAAAACCACTGAAAAAAATCAGTCTCCAAGGCCCGTGAGTCTCGAAGACTGTAAGGTTTTGATACCTACAGACATACAGACACAAGGTGAATGGACAGCCCAAGTACAGAACTGACTTCACCCCCAAAAGAGGTTCACGGCCCAAATGGATGAGTCCATTTAAGGAAAAAGGCTGTCGGTTCCTCTCCGTCCCTAAGCAGTGCCGATCTGCTGACTGCGACTCTGTGTACACGTGACTCGCACACAGACACACACACACAAATCGATGTGCCTGAGCAGTCGCCTTTGTATTCATGAATAGATGCCGTCTGAATGTGCTCAGGAGGGACAGCTCTTGTCTTGGACTTGGCTTTCTCTCTGATACCGTGTTTATTGCCTGCCATCTTCACTCCCTGATTCTCTGAAAATAGACAAAGTGCATACCAATTGAGTTAGGAAATGCCTAGACTGGAATATGTGTGGAAATATCAGTGGATTGGCGGGGTTGGGGGAGGCACAGAGAAGTCAGGGACAAGGACTTTCAGCTTGTGTATCACTTACATCAGTGGGCGGCGGCCGCGTGGAGCACGGTGATGAGGGGGAGAGTCTACGGCCGGCTCCTTAAGCAGCACAGGCGAGAGAGCCGTGACTGACGTGGGATGGCTCTCGTCAGCAGAGCAGGTTATGAGTGGCGCT